>PVKA01026268.1:0-31888 GCA_004027165.1 Ctenomys sociabilis
TAATGATTTTTTTTTTTTTTTTTTTGTCTTTTTGTCTTTTTGAGGCAGGGTCTCACTATGCAGCTCAGGCTGGCCTTAAGCTCACTTTGTAGCTCAGGCTGGTCTCGAACTCACAACAATCCTCCTGCCTCAGCCTCCCAAGTGCTGGGATTACAGGCCTGCGCCACCACGCCCAGCTGGTTTTCTAGTAGTGATGGGAAAGAAGCTAATTGAGTCCACTGTACCAAATGCCTCCTGCACAACCAGTTCTACATGACTTTTATTCCCTCCAGTGGTGGGTGCGACCTCCAGTCTCCCCAGGCCTCCACAGACGGGGAGTCTCATGCCCAGTACCTACCATAGCTTTCACAGATGAGCTCCTTGTACTTCCTGCCAGAGCTTGCGACAATCTGCAGAAGCTTGACAGCCTCCTTCTTGTCCTCTTCCTTAACCTTTTCTAGCCCAAGTATTTCCAGGAGTGTCAGGACACCTCCAACCTCAAGAAATTCAATCAGGTACCTATTGCTGTTGGGGCAGGGTGGGGTGAGGAAGAACAGGAATAAAACACATCAAGTGTCTTCACACAAATACTTCCAAGGCATCCCAAGTTCCTTTCATCACATACTTTGCTGCTTATCCAGGAAATCTCTATAAATAATGTGATACAATAATGTGATATAATACAAACAATTCTTTTTCTTGCGGCTGGCTCAGCCTGCCCTGGGGGCTGGACTGGTGTGGCATGTGGTGCCAGGGATCGAATGCCATCCCTGTGCTTGCCTAAGCTTGCCTAAGCAGGTGCTTTAGACCACTGCGCTATCTTGCCAGACCCCTGGAAATTATTCTTTCCAGTGGAAAATGCTGGAGTTAAAAACAAGGAACATTTCTTTCTTTTGGTTTTCCAGCTTCTATCCCCTGCTTTTTTATTTATTTATTTATTTATTTATTGATTGATTGATTGATTGATTGATTGTCTTTTTTGAGGCAGGGTCTCACTATGCAGTTCAGGCTGGCCTTAAGCTCACTTTGTAGCTCAGGCTGGTCTTGAACTCACAACAATCGTCCTGCCTCAGCTTCCTGAGTGAAGGGATTACAGGCCTGCATCACTACGCCCCGCTTATCCCCTGCTTTTAATGGCACTCAATGTCCCTTTTGGCATCATGGCCTTCTCCACTCTATGGCCTGTGATTCTGGTGGGGTAAGCAAGTGATGATGTGTTATCTTTCCTGTGCAGTGTGACCTGTTGCCAAGTGTGTGATCTAAGTGGGTCTGATGAGCCTTGGAAGTCAGGATGTTTTGCGGATCCATGGGAAAGATATGGCCAGCAGTTGTAGTATAAGGAGTGTATCTTGAGCACCAGGGGATCCCAGAACACATTGGCCTGAGTTGAGTACAGAGGCAAGAAACTGAGAAGCAGAGAAAGACGAAAGAAAGAGAATGAGAACTAATGACCTCTTTTGGGCCCCTGAATCTAGTCAGGCCTGAAATACGTATTTCTACTTTTCAGGCTTTTCAGTGAGAGAGCCCCTCTATACATGCCCTTCCCCTGATTCCAGTCTGAGCTTCTCCATCATTCACAACTAAAGGGTAAAGAGCCAAGGAGAGTAAAGAGGTGAATAAAGGTGGGGCCTGTTGATACCCAGCATCCAGGGTCCTGTGCGGTGTGAATGCCAACACCATGAGCCTGACCTGCCATGGAGACCCCAGAATCTGAGTGGAGGCTCAGGAGTACAGGATTTGACTTCAGAATCTGTGTGGAACTCACCTGTTCACAGCTGACAAGAAGATGCCGATGGATCTCAGGAGCTTTTCTAAGCCTGAGCCGGTCATATAGCTTTCATCAAGTTAAAGAATACATTTCAGGGTGGTTTTCATGCAAAACTAGGATGACCAGGCAGCTAGCTGTGCTATACATTTTACCTTGGGAGGAGCACCTGGCTGCAGGGCAAGGGGAAGCACAGAGGTGGGGGCATTAGGGGTGCTGGCTCATTCCCTCTTCTCCAGGAAGTCTCCCTAGAGCAAGGAGGCTTGAACCATCAAAGGTGCAGAAGAAAGCTGGGGGCCCATTTCCCAAACCTTTAGGGCACTGTCATTGTACCCTCGGGTCTCAGCTTAGTTTGCTAATCCTAGACATTTCTAAAAAGAATTAGCTTCATCGTTAATTCTCAATTTCATACTTGCTCCAAGTTTTACAGTTGGAGGTCACTATCCTTATGAAGAATTGCATGGCTTCCTTACAAGAATAACAGGAGATGGTGGAAAAATTAAACCCTGATGTAAAACAACCTTAGTATTTAATGCTATTTTTAAATGAGAGCCTTTGCAAAAAGCCTCACTGTAATAAAGCACCCAGAACACGCATCAGCTCAGATACAAGGTATGAAATCAAGCCACAACAGAAAGGGAACCAGTCAACAATTACTAGGCTCATAACACATCACAAGCTCTTAGAACACTTAAGAAATTAGCTGAAATTATTGCAGCTCATGGAGGGTGACTGAGAGCTTCTGAGACTGATAAAGGCAAATGTAATGGGGTGGAGGTAATGGTGCTTTGTTGGGGGAGCGTGGGGGTGTGAGGCAAATTATGTCTGTTGCACCCTGGGTCCCAGGATGCCAATAGAAGGGGAGACAGATTGGCTCATTAGGAAAGGCTCTTTGCTGCAAAAGCAGTGTTTGCTCAGGGGCCAAGCTCCCCTGCCTGTTGCTGCTGCAGGGGAGGGTCAGGCACTCAGCCCCACAGGGTAGTCTCTCTATTCCTACACTATCGCTACCCTGTGGCCCCAAAGCTGCCCATGTCCCTGCTTCGGTGGATTCTCTTCTTTCCTTCAGTTACTGGCCAGGTTGATTTTTTATTTTTATTTTTTGCAGTACCAGGGATTCAACTCAGGACCCTGTGCTTGCCAAGCAGGTACTTATGCCACTGAGCTATCTCCCTCGACCAACGTTTGTCACCTCCTTTTTCTTTGTCCCAGGCCACTCTTGTTTGCCTAGCCACACACTGCATGTATTTCTGGTCTGTCATTTCCAACAATTAGCTCTAGAAAACCTGTCGCGGTATCATTAGAAGCTAACAAGAACCAGCATTTACTGTGGGCCAGCACTGGTTTGCTCACTACAGCCCTCCAGTGGACACTTTTAGTATTTGCATTTACTCTGTGAGTTACTAGAGGCAACCAAAGGTTACAGATGGAAATGAGACTGGATCCCAGAAACCTAACAGCTTAAGGGGCCTTCCCTCCTGTGAGGCGACGTGCCCAATCCCCAGGCAGTTGCAGGGGGAGCTGTGCTTTGGGCCAGGAAGACCCATTTTAAGGCTCATCTCTGTTATTTACTAGTAATTACTCAACCTTTCCAAGGCTCAGTTTCCATGTCTATAAAATGGGCTAACAGTAACCACCTATTAGGCTGAGTGGGAAGCTCAAAGGAGATATTTGTACAGTGCAGAAATCAGTAGTAGAACATAAAAAGACAATAAGTGGCAATTAATGGTGTCATTACAACATATAAACCTTTAATTTCTGATCTCTTCTGGAAGACTGACGAAAGGGTTCAGGCTTATGTGATAGTTTTGCAAGAGATAATGATGCCATATGGATTTATTTTCTTCTAAAATAGGCCACACCTGAAAGGCTGGGAAGCAGAAGTAGAGTCTCTAATTCAAAACATTATCATCTGGGAATGGTAGTGAACTTATGACTCTGGGAGGCTGAGGCAGGATTGGAAGATAGAGCCCAGCCTGGGTAACTGGTGACTTAGTGAGGCCCTATCTAAGGAAACACAAAACAAAAACAAAACATAAAAACAAGGGCTGAGAATGTAGCTAAGTGAAAAGGCTCTGGTTCAAGCCTAGTACACCCCCCTCCATTAAACCAAACCAAACCAACCAACAAACAAAAACCCATGCTATCACTTTCACTGGTCTATTTTTTCCTGTTGTAAGAGAGGGTCACAAAGTTAGGCAATTAGGAATTTTAGGTGTAGAAACTAAAAGTTCAACTGAGTGTGAAGTGCCTGGCTTAGTGTCCACTGAATGCTGGGCTCTGGGACCAGCACTCGAAGTGGGGAGAGCATGAAGCCCCACCTAACAGGAGCAGGGTCGAGGAAAAGAAGCGAGGTGCTTTTTTTTTTTTTTTTTCTAAAGTGAGCTTGAAGAGGCAGTGTTTAAACTGAGGCCTGATGGCTGGGTATGGTGAGGCACACTTGGAATCCCACTATTCTGGGAGGCTGAGGCAGTTAGAGCCCAGCCTGGGTAATTTGGCAAGATTCTGTTTAAAAACAAAAAGCCTTGGGTGGGTCAAGTAGCTCAGTGGACTAAAGCACCTGCTTACACATGTGCAGGGACTGGGCTTCAATCTCCAGGTTTCATTCCCCTGGGGTTTGATCCCTAGCATGCTGTGATGACCCTGTCCCTGGGGTACGCTGAGACAGCGAATGAGACTGAGAGTGGCGGAGTGGTGGCACAGGCCTGTAATCCCAATGCTTGGGAGGCTGGAAACAGAAGGATCAGTATGAGTCTGATCTGTGTAGTGAGACCCTGTAGTCCACGTACTAAAATACATAAAAAAGGGAGTGGGTGAGGAGATGGCTCAGTAGAATAAGTGTTTGCCTGGCAAGGGCTTAAGTTCAATCCTCTGTTCTGCCAAAAAAAAAAAAAAAAAAAAAAAAATCCTGAATGAAGAAGTAAGAGTAGTCAGCTGAGGAAGGGGCTCACAGAGCAAGATAGGACTCTGGGAGCAAGAAGTATGTAGGGTCTGAGCTGAATCCATGAAGTGCCATAGCACACAGAGCAAGAATGCCCTCATGGCTCCCTAGTTCAAAGTGTTACCTCAGTGGGAGCAAAGTGAGCCTTCAGCCCCGTCTGCCTGCAGGGACCCTGAACACAACCACTGCACACTCAGCATGTTCCACACCAACCTCAGCTACACCCAGACTTTCTTCTTTCCTTACGTTCACCTAGTTTCCCGAGTTGGAAATACAAGCACCATCCTGTGGCAACCTGTGGTCGTGGCTGCTTCCGTACTGTGGATGAGGACACACTATAGTGTTCTTAACACCCCGCCTCTCCGCTGGATGCCACTGGGCAGTGGCATTCACCATACTGCTGATCACATTTGAAAGACACTCATGAAGGAGGACTTCCAGAACTGCTTCGAAAGTGGCAGGAACAGGGGCTGGGGAGATGGCTCAGTGGAATAAACACTTACCTGGCAAGTGCAAGGGCCTGAGTTCAATCCCTGGTTCTGCCAAAAAATAAAATAAAACAAAAATAAAGTGGCAAGAACAATGGGATAAGTGTGCGCAAAGCCAGGGGGAATATCTTGAGGGAAATGAATGGTAATGTGTTTTTACTGTAATAATTAAAAAATAGTAAAAGAGCCGGGTGTGGTGGCGCATGCCTGTAATCCCAGCACTCGGGAGGCTGAGGCAGGAGGATTGTTGTGAGTTTGAGACCATCCTGAGCTACAAAGTGAGCTTAAGGCCAGCCTGAACTGCACAGTGAGACCCTGTCTCAAAAAAAAACAAAAAAAAAAAAAAAAAAAAAGTAAAAGAATCATTATACATCATGTGCAAGTACAAATTCCCTGTGATGAATATGATCATTATACAAACCTAAAATGTACCAATAGACTTGATTTAAAAATAATTTTAAAATATTAAAATGTTCATTGTACTTTTTTTTTTTTTTTGAGACAAGGTCTTGCTATGCAGTTCATGCTTACCTGGAGTTCACTTTGTAGCCAAGGCTGGTCTCAAACTCACAATAATCCTGCTGCCTCAGCCTCCAGAGTGCTGGGATTACAGGCATGAGACCATGCCTGGCCTCACTGTACATTTTGATCGTATCTCAGAAATGGAACTCAGATTCTGGAAGGATATTTGGAGACTCCTCCAACCAGTGTGGTGTACGCATCCTGACGCTGAGTTTAACTACTTGGGGAGGATAGGGGGCAGAGAGGAGGATGTGGGTCTCAAGGATCACCGACATTAAGGGAAGGCTAAGGAAGAAACACAGTGGACAGGAAGAATGGGGAAATAGAGCACTGGCAAGATGGGAACTGTAACCAACGGCACTGAGAGGTCACAGCTAAGGAATGAAGATGTAGTCATGTGAAGAGGAAACCATCGGTAACCTAGGTGAGACCTGCCTCAAGGGAGTGGGGAGCACAGAAACCAGAAGGCAGAGGGCAGGAGAGCAAGCAGGGGAGGCCAGGAACCTTTTCAGCATGCGGCATCAGGATGTGCAGGAGCTGCAACTCAGCTTTGAGTCTGGGACTTAATTTTATGTTTTAAGGTGGAAGAGATTTCTGCATATTTGCTGATGGAAAGAGCTGGTAGTGAAGTGAAGGAGAAAGCTATAAGAAAGGAAAAATACAGCTTCTACAGAGAGTTCAAGGGCAGAATACAAATTAGTGCTAGACAAAAGGAACAGCAACTTCAGCTTTCATGGGAGGAGAAAAAGAAGGATGGAGGGGAAAAATAAGAGGAAGTCAATGAGTATTTTTTTATTTTTGGCATATTTTTATCACTAGATGTCCTGTTCTAAAATATTAGAGCCAGGTGTGGTGGTACACACCTGTAATCCCAGCACTCGGAGGCTGAGGCAGCAGGATCACTTCAAGTTCAAGGCCAGCCTGGGCTATATGGTGAGACCCTACCTTAAAAAATAAATATAATTGGAGAAAATCGGGAGAAAAGCTCCAACAACTTTGTTTGCTGTTCAGCAAAGGATACGTGATTCTAAGGCAGGTAGTTAAACGTGTGAGGAACAAGCTGGCTCCCTGGGAAAACTCCTGCTCCAGTTCAGGGCCAGTCTTGCCTTGGTTGGTTTCAATGAAATTGTCAAGGATGTGACTTCTTGCGACTTTCCCAGCATTGTCCCACTGTTGTAAGAAACTTAAGAGCCTGCTGATTGCTGCCTGCTCCTTTATAGAAGTCATGATCAGCGAGTCCTGGGTGTGGCTGCAGAGGGAGGGAAAATAGGTTAATAGCTACTTAAAATCCACACTGTGGTCACTTTCGCTTTTCTGCTGATTAGCTGGGACAGTTACACAGAAAGTCACTCTAGGAAGGCTCAGTGGGTTAGGATAGAATTAAGGACAATAAGGTAGTGGATGAGGGGGCACATACCTGTCATCCCAGCTACTCAGGAGGCTGAGCCAGGAGCCTGCAAGTTCAAGGATAACTTGTGTAACTTAGGCCCTGTCTCAAAAGAAAAAGCTGGGGATGTAGCTCAGTGGTAGAGTGCTTGCCTAGCATGTGTGGCTTGGATTCCACCCCTGAAACCAAAAAGAGTACCAGGGAATAAATGTCTGGTTTTTATTATTATTATTATTATTATTATTATTATTATTATTATTATTATTATTATTATTTTTCTTTTTTGGCAGAACCGGGGATTGAACTCAGACCCTTGTGCTTGCCAGGGAAGCACTTATTCCACTGAGCCATTTCCCCAGCCCCTATTTTTTTTTTTTTTAATGAGACAGTCTCCCTATGTAGTTCAGGTGGGCCTTGAATGCACTTTGTAGTCCATGCTGGCTATGAACTCATGATAATCCTGCCTAAGCCTCCAGAGTGCTGGGGTTAGGCATGCACCACCATGTCCAGCTCTTTTATTTTTTTGTCTTTTTGAGACAGGCTTTTACTATGCAATTCAGGCTGGCCTTGAACTCATTTTGTAGCCCAGGATGGCCTCAAACTTGCACTAATCCTCTTGCCTCAGCCACCAGAGTGAGGGGATTAGAGGCATGCACCATCATATCTGGCCCTGACTACTCTTTAATATGTATTTTGTTGTATTGAGACAGGGCCTACCATGTATTCCAGGCTGGCTTGAACTTGCAATCAAGCCTCTTGCCTCAGCCTCCCCAGAGGAAGGCACTGTGCCTGATCAAATGTCTGGTCTTTACTATGAGTTAAAGGGTTTCCTAGTGAAGCTAGCAATGGAAGGACCACGGTATCAAGCTGAGCATGAGGGTGCTTGTTAAGAAGCTGGCCTCCCTCACAGCTGCCTTTACATGGGCTCAGATATTTGGGGTCCCTAAAGATCCAGCCCTCTCTTATGCCAACATGCTAAGGGAAAGTGCTCCTTAACCTTGCACCTAGGGTTTTACACTAATTCCTGAAGACAACTTTTTAAAAAAGTTAGTGGTAAGAAAAAAGTTCCTATTCCATAGTTGGATTAATGGGCTGTGGTCTGTAGGAGTCTGTGTCCTTGGGAGAGTGTTTTCAGTGGGGGAGGGAAGGTTTAAAATAAACCCGTTTTCCAAAAATAGTTGTGATTGAAAGTGTTATTATCCATAACAAATGTTAGTGCTGATGGGAGAGAGGCATGTGTGATTCTTTTGTCTAACAGACAAGTGAAAGTCATATTTCACATTATCATGGGGTTTTCTGTGATTTACAGAATATTTGTGAAACATTACTTGCGGGGCCATGATTGATATGGAGAGAACAGCTTGTGAGTAGGGGAGATGTGTATTTCACAAAGACTGTTCAACATGAAATTTACAGTCCCATAAAGTGCTTCTACATCCTCGCCAGAGATCTAGTTAAAAGGACTTTACAGTCTGAAACATCCTAAAATTGATTCTAAATTAACGTTTCCTCACATGTATTTGAGATATTGATGGGGCTCAGCTATCAGAATTTTATTAGGAAGCAATAATGTGAGGCACGCGGAGACAGACACACCTACACACCAACCTCCACAGCCTCAGAGGTCACTGGCTGTGCCATCCCGGGAGTGAAAGCGACCCCTGAGGTCCGGGCAGCCTCAAGAATGGGGTGAACAGCTATGCATGAACCTAAACACAAGAATGATCAAAGCCTGGCATGAGAGGAAGCCATCAATCACTGTGAATGCCAGGCGAGTCCTAAAGCGTGAGAATAACGTTATGAGGCTGTGTCCACCTCCAACAGCCAAGCTGCCTCAAGAAAACAGGTGAGGGGCTGTCATGGACCCAGAGAGGAGGGTGGAGATGCCAGCATGGGCCTTATCAGGATGGACTGACAATCAAAGTTCAAAGTAGAAGCAGATATGGACGCAGAGTTCCAGGACACCAAGGTAGGAAAACACTAAGCTTTAAAATCGCCAGGATTCATTTGAATCTGTCTCCTCCTATTTTTGAAGCTGAGGGGAAAAAAAAATAACAACAAAAAAATCCCACCTCAAAGTGGCAGCTTTCAAAGTCACAGTGAATGCGAGGCAGTGCCAGGGCAGTGCCCTATCAGGTGGCTCTGTGCTGGGTACCAGTGGAGGAGCCCAAGCTCTGGAATCAGACTGGGTTCAAGACTCAGCTCTGTGCCTTGCTGTTTAGTAAAAGATGAAATAGTACCTGCTTTATCCTACCCCAAGACCCCCGAGGCAGCCATAATCAGCCCTCCTGGCTATGTCTTCTGTATTTCCAAATAATGAATGGATACAATTTGCTACGGGCTGAACTGGGTCTTCACAAGTCCATGTGTTGAAGTGGGGACTCTTCAGTACCTCAGAATGGGACCGTATCTAGAGAAAGGGTCTTTAAAGAAACAATTAAGGTAAAATGAAGTCATTAGGGTGGGCCCTTATCTGACACACTTGGTGTCTTTCTGAGATGTTCTTAGGACTCACACACATACTGAGGGAAGACGGGCAATGACACAACGACAAGGTGGTGCAGAGGCAACTGTCCCTGCAATATGCAAGGTCAGTCTTCCAGCCTCCAGGTGGGAGCAAATCAGTTCCTACTGCTTAAGCCACCCAGTCTGTGGCAGCCCACGCATCTATCAACTTTAGACAGTATTTATTATGGCAGTTAAGGACTTAGTTCTCTTGTAGGACTCTTTCTCTCCCACTTCCTCTTTTAGCCTAACAATGTAGTTTTCTATAAATTAACGGTTAAATCTATAGTGTTTACATTACTGACCAAGTAAGCTCTTCAGTGAACCGTTACTATTTTTCCTTAGCACTTGGTTTTACCTGGAATTAGGCATCACATTTTCTTTCCATTTAGCTCTAAGTACCTAGTTACCCACCCCTATGCACCAAATGTGTAGCAGATATTTTTCTAAAGTTCAGCGCTTACCTGGCTAGTTCCATCTCTTCCCTGGAGACCTGAATTACTGTGTTTTTTTTTTCCCTTTAGCTGCTGGTCACTACTCACTAAAGCTGGGACAAGTGCCCTAACGTTTCCTTTAGCTATTAGTCTATGCTCATCCCACATCTTCTCTTTTGTTTTGTTCCTTTGTTTTGCTGAACCTCATTCTCTAGTATGTGACTGTACATCTTGGAAAGTCTGGAAATCTTTTTTTTTTTTTTTTTTTTTTTTTGTGGTACCGGAGATCGAACTCGGGACCTTATGATTGTAAGGCAGGATGGTGAGCTAGCTCCCTGGCCCTGGAAATATTTTTGACCTTGTGCTGAGGAGAGACTGGGTGAGTGACTTGTTAGAAATAAAATTGCCAACCAGTTGCTGTTGCTGATGAGAGGGTGAATGTGATCTTGATTTCTATGCCTTTGAAAGCTTTTCTAAAAGTATATGATGGTAAGTATGGTGTCTCATACCTGTATTCTCAGCACTTAGGAGGCTGAGGCAGAAGGAATGCTATAAGTTCAAGGCCATCCTGGGCTATAAAGTGAGACCCTGTCTTAAAAAAAAAAAAAAATAAGATGGTGTACCTTGGTGCAGATGTTTTTCATTTACTGTACTAAGTCCCTACTGGGCTTTTTATTTCTTTGTATTTAGAACAGGGTGTATAGGACGTTCAGGGTTTCACTACTAGATCAGACTGGTAATGATAATCCTGTTTATAGCCTCCCAAGTGCTGGGATTACAGGTACGCACCACCATGCCCAGTCTCAATCACTGTCTCAGTGCGCCCCAGGGGTTGCACTGGCCTGGCAGGCCAGGGGAACAAACCCCTGGCTTCTGCGTCTGCCTAAGCATGGGTGTTTTTTAATTAGCTGCTATGGGGCCGGAGAGATGGCTCAGTAGAATAAGCGTTTCCCTGGCAATCTCAAGGGTCTGAGCTCAATCCCTGGTTCCACAAAAAAAAAAAAAAAATATATATATATATATATATATATTTTTTTTTTTTATATATATATTTCATATATATTTATATATATGAAAATCAGGGAGGTGGCTCAGGGGAATAAGTGCCTGTCTGGCTCTGGCAGGTGCAAGGGCCTGAGTTCAATCCCTGCTTCTGTCAAAAAACAAAACAAAACAAAACATTAGCTGCTGTGTTCTTCACTTTTTGGAAAGTTATCAGTAAATGACTAGTCTTCTCATTGGAGAATTCATAAATGTCAGTCAGTGGAGGTTATTTTTCTCTTTACAATCACTAGGGCGCTCCAGGGAGAGAGGGTGAGATAAACACCTGGTCGTGGATGCCCTGGGAATGGGGGAAGGGGCTGGATTCTGCACTGTTGCATTTCCCTGTACCCCTGTTTTCCACTCTGTCATCCCTGCCCTTCCAACTATGCCCAAGGCCCATAAGGATGGAGGCCTCCAGGGCCTAATTTCCTTCTTTGTGCGCAGCTAAGGGTTTGGAGTGTTGCTCACCTGCTGAGGGTGGGCTGTGGAGCGGAGGCAAAGTGCTTGGTGCGCAGCTCTCACTCAAAGCCCTGCTCAGCTCCGCACCTTCGAGTTTACTTTTTCCGATTTATTTTCTTCCAGACGTTACAGTGGGCAACTGCCTCGTTCCTGTAGCTAATCTCCCCTTGTGAACACTGAGTTGCAGTTTCCTCAGCCTGGAGCCAGTTAGCTCCCCCCACTTGCCAAATATTTGTTGAATTCTCCCATGTGCTGTCACCTCTTCCCCTGAACTTTTGTGACTTTTTATTTAGTGTTATGTTGCTAAGGTTTGTGGAAGCTGGGGGAGATAAAGGGCAGCAGCCATGTTTAATCGAGAGTCTCCCGGCAATTACTATTTATTTTTATCTCAACTTCACCTCAGTATGAGATTTGGTGAAGGCTAAAAAAGCAATGGGGATGGAGGTGTACCTCAGTGGCAAGATGTATGCAATGAGTTGGATCCCCAATACCGCAAACAAAATAAAATAAAAACCCCACACCTTTGAAGTAATTTTTTTTTTTTGAGACAGGTTCTCCCTGTGCAGTTTAGGCTGGCTTTAAACTCACTATGTAGCCCACAATGGTCTCAAACTCCTAACAACTCCTCCTGCCTCAAACTCCTGCACGTTGAGTTTACAGGTGTGTGCCACCATGGCCAGCACAAAATCTTAAAAGAATTACAAAGAAGAAAGCCGGGCGTGGTGGCGCATGCCTGTAATTCCAGCACTTGGGAGGCTGAGGCAGGAGGATTGTTATGAGTTCGAGACCAGCCTGAGCTACAAAGTGAGCTTAAGGCCAGCCTGAACTGCATAGTGAGACCCTGTCTCAAAAAAAAGACAAAAAAAAAAAAAAAAAAAAAAAAAAAAAAAAAAAAAAAGAATTACAAAGAAGAAAACAGTGAGGAGAGAAAAACCAAAACAACCAGTAGGAAAAGGAGAGAAATATGCTAATTTCGAGTCTATTGCTAGGATAAATTTTATATTTAAATGTTTTGACTATCAAAAGGAAAGAGGGAAAAATAAATGGGGAGTAGGTGTAGCAGTACATGCTGGTAATCCCAGCACTTGGGAGACTGAGGCAGGAAAGTTGACTCAAGTTTTTTTTTTTTCTGCCTCAAGTTTGAGGCCAGCCTGTACTACATGGTGAGACTCCTGTCTCAGGAAAAAAAAAAAAAAAAAAGAAAAGGGGAATATGTGTTTTTCTTGGTAAATGGAAAGAAAGTTTGTTTTTATATTAAAAGAACTAGTTCCACACCATCATATATGTGTATAAAATTATTTTTTATCCCCAGCCTATTGGCACATACCTATAATATCGGGAGTTAGGAAGGTGAAGCAGGAGGTTCACTACATGTTTGAGATCAGGCTGGGCAACACAGGCACTCAAAACTGGCCTAAACTATATAACAAGGCACTCATCTCAAAAAAAAAATAAATAAATAAATAAAATAAATTTATTTGTTTATTTATTTTTGGACACAGGGCTTCTCACTGTGTAGCCCAGGCTGTCCTCAAACTGACTTCATTTCTTACATTTTGGGATTATAGGCATGTGCCACCATGCCTAGCTGGTAAATTTTTAATTTTTTCAATTTTTTTTTTTTTTTTCATACTGGGGATAGAACTCAGTTCCTTCATACTGAGCTACTACCCCAGGGGATTTTTTATTAGGAGACAGGATCTTGTCAAGACTGAACTTGAACTTGTTACCCTCTTGCCTCAGCCCCTAGAGTATAGGGATTACAGGTGTGCACTAGCAATGCTTGACTTGATCCTCTTTCATCTCACACTTTTTTTTCTTTTTCAGGGCTGGGGATCTAACTCATATCCTTGGCTGAGCTATATCTCTAGCCTTGTTTAATGTAATTCTCTTTAAGAGGTACTATAGTTGCTGTCCACAAGTTTCAGAGGAAGAGATTATGGTTTGAAAAATGTTGCTTATTAATGAAGATGAAATTTGAACTCAGATTTACATATAACTCCACAAAGTCTAGTTTCTTTCCATTAAGCCCAAGGCACTGACCCTCCTGTTTTCTGTACTCCCAGTATCACCCACAACATCTGGTCAAAGCCCAGGTTGTCTCCCAGAGTCCTTTCCCAAACCTGCTGTCTTGGCTTTGCACCTGTGCCAACCCTTCTGCAGGGCTGTTTTCTTCTCCTGCTCTGTGTCCTCCCTCCTTTCACTGTCAGTGCCACTGTAGGTGGACGGTCCCCAAGTCCACACCCTCAGCCTGGGCCTTGTCCTGGGCTCCACATCCCTGAACTTCCCTGGCCAGTGGACTGCTCATGGGTGTGCATTACAGACTCTTCATAAACACAAACCCAGTACTGAGCTCCCTCCTCTTCCCTGCCCCTTGCCCCGTGTTCACATGTGGGCCACCATCTTCCTGGCCATCTGAGAAGTGCCTTAGTCTTAGAGCAGTCCCTTGCTCTCCTTATCCGCAGGTCTGTTGCCAGGGTCTGTTGGTTGTACTCCTAACTTGCCCTCCACCAGGGTGCTTAGCTTCCTGGGCCGCTGCTTTCCAGTTAGGTCCTCATCCCTATGGGTTACTGTACCAGTCTCTCCCCTCAGCTGACCCCATCCTAACTCCATATTGAGGCAAGACTTCAAAACAATGAAATCCAGACAGATTTCTCTGCATCATACTCTTGGGAGATTTTCTTTACCCCTAGGATAAGGAATTTTTATCTCAGCTCAAATAGTTCCATTTCAATTCTGCCCCAAGTGAACCTGGCACCAAGCCTCACCCCAGCCCGTACCTTTCCTTCTGTGGGGATCAGGAGGAGGCTGCCCACTTCCCTCCACTGTAGAAACCCTTCTCTGAATTCCCTACTCCTGATCTAAACCACGTCTCTTCTTCAGAAGCCAGGCCTCTGTCCTCCCTTGCCTCTGTGCTGCTGTCAGCCACCCTGGCCTATTCAGCATCATGGATATACATCTGCCTCTTTGCCCTGGAGCCAGCGGGTAAATTCAGGTCAGTATTTCTATCTTCACAGCAGACATCAGTAAACTGACATCCAACATGCTGTGCTCAAAATAAACTTTAATTTCTGTGAACTCACAGTTAATTAAATAGATGCCCTGGGTGCCAACTCTGAGCCAGACAATGGAGTTGGCATTGGTTACAATAGAAACAGTCCCTCTCCTCAGGGTGCTTACATCCGGGGAAGCAGAGACAGGCAAACAACCAGGGGGTTCCAATGAATACTGAAAAGCAATCTGTGGGAATATAATCAAAGCTTTGTTGGAGCACAGAGGAGAGGTACAAAACCCAGGATCCAAGCTTCACTTCCCAACCACCCAGCATTCATACTGAAGATCTATATGCTGAACTTGAACTAGCCACTACCACTTGGGAAATCTACAGTTCCAAGCTTCTTGCCCTCCCCATCTCTTCCTCTACCTGTTCACAGGAGATTAGGTCTTGGGCTTAACAAAGAAAGTTATAGGTCACTAGGCAAGAACATCTTGTTTCTTCCTTCTCCCCATGTTATTTCTATTTACAACAATCCTTTTTTTCTCTCTCCCTCTACTAGAGCTCTGTATCCATCACATCCATCCTTTGTCCCATCCATCCATCCATCCATCCATCCATCCATCCATCCATCCATCCATCCATCCATCCAGTCTCCTTGGGGATGTTCCACCCATTACTCTCCCACCCTCTTATCTTCAACCACTCATTAGACATTTTTCTTTGTTAGTCTACTCAATTTGTGGCAATCTATAAAAGAAAAAGCAAAAATCAAAAGAGCCTCAAAATCAGATCATGCTTCAGTTGTCTCATTTTCAGTTCATAGCAAAGCTCCTATAAAAGTCTGCACTCTTTTCTGTGTCCTGTTGGCCATCCTCTTTGAGACATCCTGCAGCTGGGCCCCTGCCACTCTTACTTCATTTGCATCTCTTAAGCCACTGTCTCTGATACCCACCTAACTGCCCCACCCATGTCACTGAGGGTGTCATGGTCCTTTGCTTGCTTAGAACTTTTCTGTTCTACCTTCAACCTGTGAGCAATTCCATTAAGCATGCAATGCCCCAAGCAGTGACAATTAGGTCTCATGCTAGACCTGTGGGGATAACCATGAGAAAGACCCAGAGTTTGCCCTCAAGGGGAACCAAGTTCAGGCTCTCTTTCAATAAGTGATTTCAGTTCCAACTGCATGGTTAGTGCAATGGCATAGTAGAGGGTGCTCTGGGATGAGAGAGAGGACACCTAGCCTGGAGCTGGTAGGTTGCTGGCTATCATGGAAACTTTCAGAGGAGCCACCCTCCAGGCTGGAAGGTGATCTGTAGCTCTCCAAGGGTGGGCAGAGGACAGTTATGCTTCAGGCAGAGGAGAGTATAAGGCAATGGTGGCGAATCTTCGGCATGTGTCTACTGCCATGTCCCAAGCTTTCATTATCACTGAGAACTCTGAAAGGTTCTCCATCATTGGACTAATGCACAAAGAACTCCAAGTGGAGGGCAGCATAGCACAGTGGTCTGGACCTAGGACTTGGATGGTTTTCTACCTCCCAGCTATAGGATGTAAGGCAAATTATTTAACCTCCCCGAGCTTCAGTTTCTTATCTGTAGAGAGGTGCCCGAGGGTGGATAAACTACCTAACATATAGAAAACTTTCACTAGTGCTCAGCTCTTTCATTGCCAAGAGTGCTTGTAGCAACTGGAGTATAGCATGGGTATGTAAGTGGCAAGAAACCTCCACTTTTTTTTTTTTTTTTTTTTTTTTTTGAGATAGGATCTTTCTATGCAGCCCAGGTTGGCCTTGAATTTATGATCTTCCTGTCTCAGCCTCCTGAGTCCTGGGATTACAGGAGTGTGCCACCAAGCCCAGCTGAAACTTCCACTTTTACAGGGGAACAGGCAGAGGGCAGAGAATGTAGGGCCTCCCAGGCAGGGCTTGTGCTCTATCCTGAGGGGAAGGGGAGGAAGCTGAAGGACTCTCAGGGACAAAGACATGGTTTAGAAATCCCTTGGTTTCGGTGTATAAAGGACCACGTGAGGTTCCAGGCTGGAAGTCTTTTGTATAACCTTGGCAAAAGAAGTGGAGGAGGGGCAGGGGAGATGGCTCAGTGAAATAAGTGCTTCCCTGGCAAGTGCAAGGGTCTGAGGTCTGAGTTCAATCCCCAGAAAAAAAAAAAAAAAAAAAAAAGAAAGTGGAGGACTTGAGTGGAGAAAAGCAGAAAGGCCATACAGGTAGAAGTGCCAGAACCTAGTGCCTGAGTGGCTGTGGAGGGTGAACACAGGGAACAGCCAAGCAGGAGCAGTTAGGGACCATCAAGCAGAGCCCTCTCTTTCCCCTTGTAATCTTTTTTCTCTCTTCTTTCACAGTGCTGGGGATTGAACTCAGGGCCTTGCACATGCTAGGCAAGAGCTTGATTCTTGAGCTACATTTGCTAGCCCAGTTTTCCCCTCTCCTTCCCCTTCCTTTCTTTTCTTTCCTGTTCCTCCTTCCCTCCCTCTTTCCTTTTTCCCCCCCTTGTACCAGGGATTAATCCAGGGCATTTGCTGAGATATAGCCTCACTTCTTTTTATTTTTTGAGACATAGTTTAAGTCATTAAGTTGCCCATGCTGGGCTCAAATTTTTGATTTTCCTGCCTCTGCCTCCAGAGTCATGGGATTACAGGCTTTTACTTCCTCCCTTGCTCAATCCCTGCCAACCTTAATTTAAAAAAAATTTTTTCTGAGACCCTTAGGCTTCTACACTTCTTCATTTTTCCATTGCTGAGTTTCTCCATGAGCTCCCTATGGCCTATGGGATAAAAATCTAAATCAGTATGGCATTCAAGGCCTTGTAAAATATGGCCCTGCAGTGTGGTTGGTGGCATGTGTTGTTCTAGCATTCTGGGAGCTCGAGGCAGAAAGGCTGCAAGCCCAGCTTGGGCAATTTACCAATTAGCGAAACACTGTCTCAGAAAAATAGGTAAACATTAAAAAGGACTGTAAAGTTCAGTGCAAAGGCCTTGGTTCAGTCCCCAGTACCACAAAACTAACAAACTAACCTCATTTCCAATCCAAAAGACTTTGACTTCTAGACTCTCCAGGGCTTTCCAGAGTGCCTCCCAGAGCTGCTCTGCCATCTGAATGGCCAGCTAGTTCTGTCCTTTGGACAATTTCCTGAAACTACTAGGGGCTCAGTCCTGTGATCCTATCTACCTTACCTCTTTCTTTCTGTGCCATTAAACTTAACCTTTCCCCTTACTATAGTGTAAGTTCCCCAAGGGCAGGGGTTGCTCTTCTCCAACTCTGTGTCCCGAGTGCCTAGCATCAAATACTTGATAAATGCCTGCTGGGTGAATGAGACCAGCCAGCTCCTGTTCAGACAGTTATGTCGGAGTGCCCGTGATATGTAGTTCTATAAAGCTACAAACTTTCCAAAGCTTCCATGTGTGGAGTGGTGGAATCTCTGCCCAAGAAGGCCAGCTCCAGGTCTATGAGGCATTTTACAGCTGTGACAGGAAATCACAATGTCAGCAGTGGTCTTGTCTTTGGACACTGAGGACAGGGACTCAGTGCCACGAACGGTCAGTTAAATTGTAATTGGAGCGAGCTGTTCTTCTGCAAACCATAATGTTCTTTAGCTGCAGCCAAATGGCATGCAAGAATGGGAGGAAATTTTTTGAAATGTCAAAGAAATTATTTCCAATTTGGTGCTCACAACTAGAGATTCTAATGATCAGTGGAAATGAGAAGCAAACAAATTAGCACTAATGGAAAATGGTTTCTGGAAAAGAGGATTTAATTTATAGTCAACTGGTCAGGGCATGCAGCATGCAGTAAAAGTTGGCGTCACCAGCTTGATCATAAGGACTGGAACACACATGGAATGCCAGGAAAAAATGTGCGAGTGCCATCACGCTTAGTGGAGTCTCTCTGTAAGTGGCAGCCAATTAAAAGTCATTATTTTACCTTGGAGAGAAAATGGTGTGAAAAATCAAGGCACATGAAATTAAAATCCAGATTAGGAATCGAGGTCCAAATTGCTTGGTTTGTGGCCTCCTGACCTTGGCAAGGTCTTCTGCAAAGGACAACCAACCTACTTAGTCTTCTGCCAGAGTGGACTCTTCGTTTTTAATTTCCTTTATATTTTCAGAGGTGATTAATAAATCTGGGCTCATCTATAAATCATTTCTATAGCAGCCACATTGTTTGTTTTCATACAAGGAAATGAAAATCACAAAATCTCAACAACTCCAACTCTTGGTCTAAGCCAGAGATCCTTAACAAGGGGTGAATTAAATAATGAGTTTAAGGCCAGCCTGAAATCCATAGCAAGGCCGTGTCTCACAGAGAGAGTGCATGAGAAAGAGAAAAACTGAGTGTAGCCCAGTTGTAAAGTCAGTAGATCTTGTTGGTACATTTTCCAGAGAGATTTGTTTTCCTCTACATACACATTTGTAAAAGCAAGAAGTGTCCAAAGCACGGGCTGTCAGACTGCCTTCCCTTGCCTGCTGGCCTCAGAGACAAGGAACAGTCTCCTGTTTTTGGAGGATTCACATGCAGAGTGAAGTGAAGACCTTCTCCCTGTGACACACTCTGTCCTCTCATTCTGAGGCCTCCATTCAGAGACAGACTAGAGACACAGTCCTGCTTGGCTTGTTGCAGGTGAGCTGCGAGAGATTGTGATGTAGTGTGAACAGCAGGACGTGCTTAGATAAGCAGGAGCTGTGCAGCTTCCTATCCACCCAGGATATTGTTCCGAGGATACAAACTGGGTCTGCACCCTGCTGTACCACATATGGCAGGCAAGGGCAAGTTTTCAAACTTACTTAGATCCCCTAGGGCAAGTGTTTGTGTATCTAAAAACATGTGAACACAGAAAAGGGCAGTACACAGGGTAGAGAGACTGGGCTTGTAGCTCAGTGGGACAGCACTTGCTTTAGTTCCTATACTGCCCCCATCCCCAAAAGCCATGAAAAAGAAAATGAATGACACAGCTATATGGGCGCCTATCATGAATGGAAACTACAGGACAGAGCTGCTCTGCGGGAGTCAGTAGGTAAGTGTGAAGGCTAGGGACATTTCTGCAGGCTACTGTGGACTTTACAACTGGGCTACACTCAGTTTCTTTCTCTTTCTCATGCACTCTCTCTGTGAGACACGGTCTTGCTATGGATTTCAGGCTGGCCTTAAACTCCTTATGAAGCTGAGGCTGGCCTTGGACTCTCGGTGATGCTCCTGACTCAGCCTCTCAAGTGCTGAGATTATAGGCATGCACCATTACACCTGATCATACTGAGGAATGAACCCAGAGTTTTCATACTTACCTAAATTCCCTAGTTATTGTTTTTTTATTATGAGACAGGATCTTACTAAGCCTCTAAGTAGCTCAGACTATATTCAAACTTGGGATCTTCCTGCCTCAGCTCCCCAGCATGCTTGAATTACTGGTGTGGCACCATCCCCAGCTAGACTAAATGTATAAAAACACTTTCTTCTTCCTTCCTTCCTTTTCTTTTTTGTTCTGTGGTACTGGAGACTAAGCCCATGGTCTCTGTACAGGCTATATCCATGGTCCATTTTTAAAATTTTGAGCCAGGGCCTTGCTAAGTTTCCCAGGCTGGAACTGAACTTGTGTTTCTCCTGCCTCAACTTCCTGGAGCACTAAGATTACAGGTATGCATCACCACACCTGAAGTTTCTTTATTTAACAATAAATTAACAGCTGGACATAGTGCTACACACCTGAAATATTAGCTATTCAGGAGGCTGAGGCAGAAAACTCAAGTTTGAGGCCAATCTGGGCCATGCAGTGAGATCCTGTCTCAAATAAAAAGGAAAAAAAAAAAAAGAGTGTAGGATATAGCTCAGGAGTGGAGTGCTAACGAAACACACATGAGGGCCTCTGTAATGGTCAGCTTAGTTGTTGCTGGAACAAAATACATGTGTAAAGAAGAGGTCTCTGAGTCTTTAGTCCATGGTCAGCTGGTTCCAAGGCAGGATCATCATGGTGAAAGTGTGTGGGGAAGCACAGCTGCCTGCTTCATGATGCCTGGAAAGCAAATAGGGAACAGCACCAGAGAGGAAGAGCCAGGGACATATACAGTCCCTCGGGCTCTTCCATGACCTGCCAGGACTGGAAGTATGTTTTGCCATTTCCTAGCCAGCTCCTAAGCCACAGGAACTGGTGAGACAGCTTAACTGTTACACCCATGTTCAATTCCCAGTACCCTGGCCACCCCTTACCCCCGACACAAATGTACCTGCTTGCACATGTACACACTATCCTTAGGGCTAGGATTTGAATAAATATCTCCCAAAGGCTCAGGTGTTAAATGACTGTCCCCAGCTCATGGTGGTATGTGGAGGTGGTGGGTTTTAGGTCACTGGGGGTATCCTGGGAAGGGGATATTGGGACTCTGCATCCCTCTCTTTCTGCTTTCATCCTGCCATGAGGTGACCAGCTTTCTGGCCTTGTCCTTCCCATCAATGTTGGCCTCACTGCAGCTCAGGAGGACTGCAGTAACCATCCAGGGCCTAAGAGCTTGGATACCATGAGATGAAGGATGCCTTTACCTCTTTTTAAGTTAGCTCTAGTTATATGATAATAGTAACAAAAAGCTGACCAACACACTTAGCTAGGGTTACTCCACTTTATAAAATTATTATTATTATTTTTTTTGAGACAGGGTCTCACTATGTCTTTCAGGCTGGCTTTGTGCTCACTTTAGTAGCCCCCAGGCTGATGTTGAACTTGCAGAGATGCTTCTGGCTCAACCTCCCAAGTACAGGTGTGCACCACCATGCCCAGTTTCAGGGCCACATGGTGGGTGCCCACATCCAGGGCTGAGCTGATATGCCTGAGGATCTGGGACTGAGACCAAATGACATGTGGGGCTGGGGATCGAACTCAGGTCCTTGTGCTTTCCAGGTAGGTGCTTGTGCTTCTGAGCTATCTCTCCAGTCATTAAAATTAAGTTTTGAAAACTATTTTACTCTTAAAATAATACTTAGTTTAAAATATATACAGAGCTAGGTATGTTGGCAGATGCCTATAATCCCAGAAATCTGGAAGGTGATTGAGGCAGAAGGATCACTGGTAGTTCAGTTCAATGTCAGCCTGGAGTGAACTGCATATTGACTCCCTGTCTCAGAAAAAAATATTTTTCTTTCTTTATATGCTTATCCTATAATTATTACTATTTTAAAATTTTATTTTAGGGAAGGGTCTACAGGATGTTCAAGGTTTCACTACTAGAGTGGATTCATAGTGATCTGCCTATTTACAGTCTCCCAAGTGCTGGGATTACTGGTGTGAGGCACCATGCCCAGTCTCAATTGCATCTCAGTGCACCCAGGACAGGGCCAGCACAACAGGCCCAGGGATAGACCCTCCCCGCACCGCGCACCTGCTTGCAGGCACTTTAATCTGCTAAGCTATTTGGCTGGCTTTTTTATAATTATTTTTAATTATAAATTATAATTTTTCTTAACCTTTCAAACTTTTTTTTGTTGTTAAAATCTAAGATCTGTGTAGCCTAGTCCTACTACATTCAGGATCTTCACCTCTACATCTTGTGGCATGGAAGATTTTCAGGGCAGTAGTGGATATAGCACCTCCTATGGCGGCAACATCTCTGAACCTCTTCTGAAGCAGGTGTCATTCTTTGCAGAGTCCATCAGGGTTTGCTTATTGTGTTCAAGAAGGGTCACAATTACTTGTCCAGGCTGGCCTCTAACTTGTGATCTTCCTGCCTCAGCTTCTGGAGGGGCTAGAATTATAGGTATGACCTACCATGCCTAACTTCTTTTTTCTTCTCATCCTCTTCTTTTCTGTATCAGTTTGTTTGGAAGAAGCTAATGCACTATGCACATCTCTCTTTATGAAAATATTTTTTGATGGCACTGGGGATTGAACCCAGTGTCTTGCATAAGGTAGGTGAGCACTCTACCCCTGAGCTATCCTCCTAGCTTCATGTTTTCATTTGTTTTGTGTGTGTTGTACTGGAGATTGAACCCAGGGGTGCACTACCACTAAGCTACATTTCCAGCCCTGTTTATTTTTTTATTTTGAAACAGTCTCACTAAGTTGCCCAGGCTGGCCTTGAACTTGTGACCATCTTGCTTCAGCCTCCTGAGTGCTGGGGCTACAGGACTGTGCCTCTGTTCCTAGCTTGTTTTATTTTTTTATTTTTTATTTTTTATTTTTTTGTCTTTTTGAGACAGGGTCTCACAATGCAGTTCAGGCTGGCCTTAAGCTCACTTTGTAGCTCAGGCTGGTCTCGAACTCACAACAATCCTCCTGCCTCAGCCTCCTGAGTGCTGGGATCACAGGCATGCGCCACCACGCCCGGCTCCTAGCTTGTTTTAAACTATTTTATTTATTTATTTTTGAGACAGGATCTCCCTATGGAGTTCAGCTGGCCTTGAGCTCATTAAGTAGTGCAGGCTGGCTTAAAACCTACAGCAATTCTTCTGTCTCAGCTTCCTGAGTGCTGGGATTACAGGTGTGCACCACCGTGCCAGCTTTTTTATAACTTTAAAATATTTTTTTTCTCAGGCTGCAAGGTCAGCCAATATTTGGCCCTAGCCTTTCAAGGTCAGTGAATACTCAGGACATAGGAGAACCTGTACTGTAACATCATGTAACTCAGTAGTGCCCCAAATTTTCTGATCAAGGAGATTATGAGGCCACAGAGGAATGCGATCGATGCTATATAGATGATCTATAGTGTGCCTAAGGAGAGTCACATGGAGAGAAAACTTTCTCTCAGGCTTCCACAGAGAGCAAATTGGTCAAGCAATGGCCATGACTCATCCACAAGGCTGACACTGACAAGGGATCTACAAAGAGCAGTACAAGGTTACAGGATAAACCCTGAGCATCCCTGACTGACCTTATCTGATACAAAAGTTACATTTTTTGTTATAAAGGTCTTGCTTTAACTCGGTCTTAACTATCCAGAAGAAAAGAATAAAAATGGAGGTAAACAAAATAAAGTTATATTAATATAATGAGCTGTGAATGGCTCAGGTCAACAAATTCTGTGGATAACCCACTTCTATTATGGACTGCTGATGTGTGTTGGATAGTTTTATTTTAAAAAAAAAAAAAATATATATATATATATAAAATTAGCCATCCATGTTGTGAAAATCTGTAACATACGTATCATTGTATGTTACCCTGTTTATGTCATTTGTTCTTTGTTTTTGCTTCTATTTTTCATTCTTCAAGTTAAAATACAAATAAATAAATTAAAAAAAATATTTTTCTCCGTTTTTCAACTTTTAAAGGAGTTTACTGAGGTTTGCAAAAGCTTTTGCTAAACCCATCCCTGTGAATTTTCTTGTGATTCTTTGTCTTGTATAATTTTCTTTTCTCTTGCTTTTTCTTCAGTTATGTATTTGACAGATAAGAAATGTTCAGTTCTTTTACAATTGTATAGGACCATGTCATATATATATATATATATAGTCCATTTTTTTTTTTTTTGAAACATGCGGCACAGAAGTGTAGACAGATTTTTCCCTAAAATTCCAGCTCGGTCCCCGGTGTCCTAGCCTTTACTTCACTGCAGGGGCACATGCACTCCCTCTAGCTGACTGCTTTCTCCTCACAGATCCCTGTCCCTACACTCTCCAGAGACCCTGCCTCCACCCATCACTTCCCTAAAGATTCCACTGCCCCTATCTCGCCCAATAGACTGCTTTTCCTTATCTCCCTTCTGTGAAAGCCTCTGCCTGTCTTGTCCCAGATCTTTCCCCACATTCACTTCTGCCCCTACACAGAACCTAACCAGACCTAACCAAACTCTCTCCCTACCTTTGCTCACGCTCTGGGTCAACCACAGTCGGCCCACCCTATACTCACTTTGGCTCACTTCCTCCTCCTTACCATTCCAGACTTCTTACTCTGCCCTTTATAGTCCTCGTTTCTTTTTTTTTTTTTTTGTCTTTTTGAGACAGGGTCTCACTATGCAGTTCAGGCTGGCCTTAAGCTCACTTTGTAGCTCAGGCTGGTCTCGAACTCACAACAATCCTCCTGCCTCAGCCTCCCGAGTGCTGGGATTACAGGCATGCGCCACCATGCCCGGCTTAGTCCTCGTTTCTCATCAGGTCTCTTTCATCCTTTTTTTTTTTCTTCCCGTTTCTCTGCCCATTTACTTCTAGCCTGTGCCCAGAACTGGCTCCACTTTGGAGTGCCACTTCTGCATAGCGCCCTTTGTAGGGCCGTCTGCGTTCTTACAGTACCTCAGGGTTAGGAGACAAGCTAGGGTAACCCAGCTCCTTATTACAACTAACCAAAAATCTGTATGCCTCTTTAGTCATCTCATTCTCACACTCCATTGCTGTTATGCTATTCTAATCTTTTTCTCCATTTTTTTTTTTTTGGGGGGGGAAGGTCTTGCTATGTTGCCCAGGCTGGTATTGAACTCATCTTTTTGTTTGTTTTGCTTTTTGAGACAGGGTTTCCCTATGTAGTACGGGTTGGCCTCAAACTCACCACGATCCTCCTGACTCAGCTTCCCTAAGTGCTGCGGTTACAGGTGTGCACCATCTTGCCTGGATTTTTCTCTGCTCTTTGCAACCTCATACAGCATTTCCAATCCCTTCTTCACTGGCTGATATAATGTCTCCCTCAGAGAAAGAGGAAACCATTATTTTTCTTTTTGTCTTTTTGAGACACGGTCTTACTATGCAGTTCAGGCTGGCCTTAAGCTCACTTTATAGCTCAGGTTGGTCTCAAACTCACAACAATCCTCCTGCCTCAGCCTCCTGAGTGCTAGAATTACAGGCATGCACCACCAAGCCCGGCTTTTTTTTTTTTTTTTCTCGGAACCAGGATTGAATTCTGACCCTTACACTTGCCAGGGAAGCACTTATTTCACTGTGCCATCTCCCCAGCCCTGGAAACCATTATTAAGAAATTCCCACAATTTCCTACTATCAAACCAATGGAAGTAATAATGTCAACACACATCTTCCCTTTAGCCACACAAAAATGTGCCTCCATTCTAAGTGAATTTCATCAATGCTCTGGATCTCCTGCCTTTTTTTCTTTTTCAGAACACCACCCTCCTAGTTATCTTATTTTTTCTATAATTTAATCTTTTTCCTTTTTGCTGAATCAGTCCCAACAGCATTTCTTCCCACCTGAATAAAAATCCACCTTTCTTTCCAGCTACTGCCTTCTTTTTCTTCTCTTAAACAGCCAACCTTCTTCACACACTAGGCAAATGCTCTACCTAGCCTGAACTATAGCCTGAGTCTAAACTTAAAAGAGTATTTCATATACAATCTTCGCTTCCCTATCTTCCTATTTACCTTTCAAGCCACTGTAATTGGACCTCTGCTCCCATTAGTCCACTGAAACTGACTCGCAAAGGTTACCAACTTCCTTGTTTCTAAATCCAACCTATTTTACTTGATTAACATCAACACTTTCTTCAACACTTTCCTCCCCTGGCTTCTAAGGCATCCCGAGGCTCACAATGGTTTATTTGTTTACCATCTTGGACACTTCATTTCAAATGCCTGTTTAGGCTCACCTTTCTTTGCCAGACTCTCAAGCTTGGGTACTTCTCAGCACTGTGCCCTAGGCTCTCTCCTCTTTTTTACACATACCCTCTGGACAAGCCTAACAAATCCACTGGTGTGGCTACCACCCACAGTCCCTACAAATCCCCACATTTCTACTTCCAGCTTAGACTCATCTTAGATTCACCTCTAATCAGGCATACTCAGCTGCCTCCTTGAACACTCCAGTCGGATGTTCTACAGGCACCTCACATTCACCATGCTCAGAACAGACACCCAAAGGCCTTGCTGCTGTCCAGAAAACTAAAACTCATTCTTTATTTCTTCTATTACATTCCAAAATGTATGTCTGATTGTTACTCATCTATTTAAGGCCTGATGACTGCCCATTGGCTCACAATAAATCTTGGAACTTATGTTAATAAGTGTAAAGTGCACTGGGTTTTTTTTTTTTTCCTCCCATCAGCAAAATCTACCCACAAATTCAAGACTGAGGCTTACCATCAAAGATTCTGCAGGAAGGGGCCAGGGAGATGGCTCAGTGGAATAAGTGCTTCCCTGGCAAGCACAAGGGCCTGAGTTCAACCCTCAGTTTAAAAAAAAAAAAAAAAAGATTCTGCAAGATCTGGGTTTGCTTTTCCAAGGTTTCCCTCACATTAGTCTTTGCACTGGCCAGAAATCCTTCATGTAATTTCTGGTGCTCATTTCTGACTTCCCCTTCTTTGGGTGTTTCCAAGGAGTCCTTTTTAAAGTCCCAGCTCAAGAACCATCCCCAATACAATGCTCCTCTCAGATTTTGAGCGTTTTAAAAAATTTTTATTTTAGGGAAGGGTGTTCAGGGTCTCACTACCAGCTCAGACTTGTAGTGATTCGCCTGTTTGCACCCTCCCAAGAGCTGGGATTACTCGTGTGTGGCACAATGCCCAGTCTCAACGCCGTCTCAGCGGGACGGCATGGCAGGCCCAGACTGTGCACCTGCTTGCAGGTGCTTAAACCGCTGAGCTATTTGGCCAGCCCTAGGTTGTGGAACCGGGGATTAAACTCAGACCCTTGCGCTTGCCAGGGAAGCGCTTATTTCACTGAGCCATCTCCCTGGTCCCCAGCCCTTGTTTTTCTTTTGTCTTTCTTTCTTTCTTTCTTTTTTTTCTGTTGATCTTCTATACTATTTATTCCCTGAATAGAATTAACTTCGTTCTATAATTTTCTCCCTACTCCGTTAAGATTTGTAGTCAGGGCCAAAAACTTGATCCTCATAAGAGCCCAGAGAACCTTACTTAGACCATTTGTGACACAGAGTTGGCGCTCAGTAAGTACTTGTCAAATGGGCGGACAAATGCAAGGAAGCTGCGCTTCCAGTCCCTTGGTAGCTCCACACACGTCCCAGTGAGAATCGTCTCCCTCCCGTCCCCGTCAGCCGGAATACGCCTCGCCCCCCGACCGGTCTACACGCGCCGGCCGAGGCCGTTTTATTCGGTTTTCTACCTCCAGCCCCCGGAGCTGCGGCTGGTAGAGGACGGCAGAGGTAGTAGCTAGACGAGGCAAGTCAAAAGGCACCGTCTTCCGCTGGGTAGGTTAAGACGCAGCCGCCGGGAGAGACCCTCCCGCTGACTCTACACCGCGGGGTGGGCGATTCTTCCTGACCGGCGTCCCCGCTGACCAATACCTGGTCCGGATCAAGAGGGAGGCGGGGCCTGGTTGCCGCGACAGAACTAGTAAGGCGCCGCGAAAGGTTCAGAAAGACTCCGTAGTTGCTAGGGAGGAAGTCACAGAGCGCGGTCCCGGGATTGGGCAGTGCGGGAAGAGGGTGGGACGGGGCGGCGCGGGGGCGGTGCTCAGGAGCGCGGACGCAAGTTCCGGTACTAGGCCAGTGAGGAGGGTCGGCGCCTTCGCCATGGCCCGGGCTGAGCTGGACTACACCATCGAGTTCCCGGATCAGCCCTCCTGGAGCCAGAGTATGAAACGAGCGTCGGGTCCAGTCCTGGGGAGGTGACCTGACGAGTCTATAGGTCGCGAGCGCAGCCGTACCCTGCCCTCCTCGCCGATCCGCCCCTTCGTGGGGTACCTCAGGTCCTGAATCGGTGCGGTGCGGAGAGCCCCGCCCTAGCGCTGTCCCGCCCGAGCCACGCCCCTTGCCCGCGTCTGTGCTGGGACGGCGTCCTGTCCCTGCTTTGTCATCTGGGATTCTCGAGGCCATGCTCATTTTGTAATCGGGAGTTGCCTAGGGCAGGCGATTTCCTTTATGTGGGCTCAGGCTCCCCACCTCTCGCCTGTTGCCAGTTGCAACTAGGGGTACACATTATTTTCCCACAGGAAGGCAGTCTTCCTTTGGAGAAACACCTCTCCATTATTTTTTGCAGTAATAACATCAGTCTCTGCCTTCAAGTAGAACGCTGTTGAAAACTTGCATCTCCCTTCTGTGTCTGAATGACCTTTGATAAGCTACCTGTCCTGGAATCGAGTTTCCTCCTCTACAAAACGAGATTAAAGTTAGTAAAATCCCTGACAAGATTGTTGGTTGCGTAACTGAGAGATTATTTTTGTTAAGAATCTGGCATACGGCCTGACATGGAGTGAGTTTAGTAATTGGTATGTAAGATTAACATTGGTTCCCTACCTAGCGTCTAAGCATTGAAGAAAGATGTGTGGGAGGCTACACAAAATTAATAGCCATTAAAAGCAGGCCTCTATCCTTGCCCAAAGAATGGGAAGTTGTCCCTGTTGAGAATTTCAGTAGAAGAACCTTAGAGGGTGGGTCAGCCTGGACCCCAGCGTGTTTCTTGCTTCCAAGCCTTGGAATCCACGCCCAGCAGCTCAGCCTCTTCATTTGTTATCACAGTGATCTTAATACAAGGATTTGAACTTATCGAAGCTTTTCATAAAGTCCTTTAGTAGCTTCTTATCCTCAGCATAAACTGAATCTAGATTCCTTAGTATGGTATTCAAAATCCATAATTTGGCAGCCTGGGGTTACCTCTTTGCTCACTATGTTCTTCCTCTGTGCAATGTGTGTTTTCTGTTTTGGCAACACCCTATAGCTTGTGAATCTCTGTCTTTGTTTCTGCCCTCTCCTGTGGTACGGATGCCCTTCCCTTTTCCTGCCCAGCACTACCTCTTTACTTGGACAGCTACCCAGGTGAGGCATAGGTCAGTTATTTCATTTACAGAGCCTTCTTGGACCCTTCTGCTACCATCTTGTGTTCCTTGGCTGGGGTCTAGGAGAAGGCAGCCTCCTAGTGAACAGGTGACTCTCACCCGCTCTTTTTTTCCCTAGACCTGGATCTGTTGTCTTGACCTTTTGGACTTACAGAAATAAAACATTATTATTATTATTATTATTATTATTATTTCCTTTTTTGCAGTACCAAGGATCATACTTGCCAGGCAGGTGCTTATGCTGCTGAGCCATCTCCCTGGCCTAAAAATATTATCTTTGGATAGTCTTAAGCTGAAAAGATCTGGGGCTGCCTTGTGCATGGCCAGGAGGGCAAAAATTCTCTCCCTGCTTACACAGGAAGCCTGATGGTCTCAATTCATGTTTCTGTTCTATCTTTTACTGGCTCTATGTTATTGGCAAGTTATTAAATCACCCTTGAGCCTCAGGTTCCTCCACTGTAAAATGGGAGTACTAACAAAGCTTATGTCCCAGGGTTGTAAGGATTGGCAGGGTAGTGGCTGGATGTGTGTGCCTGGCACAGAGGGTGTAACTTGTGGTGCTCTTCCTTCTCTGGGCGTCCTCCCCTTGGTACTTTAGGAGGCTGGGGCATAGAACTGGAGGATATCTCAGATGTCCTTTTGCCCAGCATCCCTCCTAGCATGAGGGCATTCCATGCTAGCAGGCATGCTTCCTCCTGAACATCCTGGCCTATTGGAAGCAACTGGGATTTTTGGAAAACACTTCCCTTTCTTGAACCACAATAGGTCTTCCCAGTCATTTCTGCTTTCAAGTCAGTAGTTGTTATGTCCTGGCCTGGCTTAGTTGCTGTGCCATCGGAAGTGATTCATGCACATCCTTCTTCAGGGAGTTGTGGTTTTGGGGAGGCAGGGCTTATAATCATTCAGGTAGTTTCAGGGAGATGTGGTAACCACATGGCTAGGGATTGAGGTGGTGATTACAACACAGAGCAAATAATCCATCTTTCTGTCTTCAAGAGACAGCTTTATGATTTCCCCCAGTCTTTCTTCTCCAAGGAAAATACTTCTAGGGCTTTCCATTGTTCTTTCATCTCATTTCCTTCCTCCTGACCTGTTAGTTCCTCTTGATCTGGTGACTTCTCACTTAACACCTGTCCCAGAGCTGAGTGGAGGTGAAAGAACTTCTCAAAAGGAGGCTGGGACACTGTGATTCCCCAATCCATTTTCTTCCCCTGTTCAAAGAGTTCCTCCAGGTTGACATAGCTGCTCCAAATGACAGTCTTTGGGAACCCCAGAGACTGTTTTTCTTTTGCAGTTACTGTTAATGTTAGAGGAATGTATAGGATGCCCATATTTGGTTTTGAGGGTGGCTTTCTTTTACATCTAGAATCCAAACTACAGAGTGCAGTACTGTGGGAGTTGACAGGTGAACAGCTCATATTGGCACTTCAGTCAGCTGAAAGGTAGCTGAGGCTGAGATCACTGGGAGCCCTGGGCCCTGGGCCAGGCTGGGAAGCCCACCAGGGAATCCCCTACCTACTTGGAGATCAAGAAACCTTCGTCCTGACAGAGCTGTGAATTCAAGGGACCTGATCCCTTTCTCCAAAGATTTCTTGAACTGGCTTGGAGGCAAGTTCTGATCTTGTGTTATGGTCATCATCAGTAGTTTGATGGCTGTCAAGCAAGAGGAAACAAATTTGACTAAGAGATTAAGTATATAAGATAGAAATAGGCTATAATAAGCATTAATAAGGCTATGTCCAGGACAGTAACCAAGACCCCCAAATTCTACATATTTGGCCAGGATATCTATAACTCAGATGGTTTTTTATGTATCTTGGAAGTATTTGTGTGTGTGTGTGGGTGTGGGTGTGTGTGTTGTATCACTTTGTATTTTAGATCTATTGACAAGGAAGTCCATTTTTAGGGACATTAACATAGCCCTTTTGTTTCAGCTGTTAGGAGATCTAGTCTCCTCTGATATTGTATGGCCATTGCTGCTAGATCTAAAGGAAGGCAGTTCCTGGACAAGTTCATCTATGCTGTCAAGTTTGTTTGGTACAAGGTCTTTCTATGCAGCGCAGACCTGTAGTGAGCCTCCTGTCTCAGCCTCCCAGCACTGGGATTGCAGGTGTGCACCACCACTCCAGGTTTTGGTGGCTGGCATGCCTGGAGTTCTGGGGCTGGCACGGTATGCAGTAGTGGGGATTGAACCTGGGTCCTTGCACTTGTCAAGCAGAGGCTTAGACTGCTGAACTGTCTCCCTAGCTCTGTCTGTCAAGTTCTTAGGTGGCTTTTGATGATAGGAAAAAAATGTGATTTAACTTTAAGGTCTAATGCAGGTAATCACTGTTATTATCTCTGTTAGAAGCAGTTTTTGAATAGTCCACAGTGATCCCAAGAAAAACAATGGAACAAGGAGATGGAACAAGGAATTCAAGTATGTCAAACAAGAGAGTATTAAGACTGGCTACAGAATTTACTTAGAGGGAACAAAACATTTACTTATCTGGTTTAACATATTGGCATAATATTTTTGAGGAAATAGTTGAGGTTGTCTACTGGTTTGCAAGTATATGAGGTCTGTGGTCTCTGTTTTCTGGTATCTCAGGATGCTTGGGTTTTAGCCAGGAGAGGTCATTCCTACAATATATTCCCTGTAACTTGGTTCTAGGGCAGCCTCTTCAGGTGGCTGCATGTGTGTGAAGGACCAGAATATTATATATACCCA
>PVKA01026269.1:0-18733 GCA_004027165.1 Ctenomys sociabilis
AAATTTTGCAGTATCAGTTTTATAAAAGTTTAGGTATGGTGACTTAGCAGAACACAAGAAAGCAAGAACGTGTGTCATACTTATACCAGATTAAGGCTGTTGAGCTATGTTACTAATGTATGCAACTTCAATTTTGTTTAACACTCTCTGCCAAAATAAACTTTATTCCCTATAACTTAAAATGTGTATATATATAAAATAGTTTATTATGTACAGTTAATTCTACTGTTTTGGCTGCAATAAAATCATTTTGAAATAAATGAAATGTTGAAAGTAAATTTTGCTAGCTGGTTAGATGCTTACACTTTTAAGTTTTCTTTCATGAAAGGAAATATCTCAACCTAGAAATACATATAACTGCAAAATGTATCATTCTTTTTTTAGATAGGAATATTACAGCTTTTATCTTAGTTTGATACATCTCATTTAATTGAATTTCAAATGTTGCTGGTTGCAATGGCACACTTGAGAGGCTGAGGCAGGAGGACACTGATTTGGAAGTCAGCCTAGGATGTGTACTGAGTTCTAGGCCAGCCTGAACTGTATAGGGAAACCCTGTCTTTTTTTTTTTAAATCTTACATTTATTAATTTGATACAGGGTACCTCTACACTGCTCAGACTCCGAGTGATCCTTCTGTCTCGGCCTCCCCAGTGCTGGGATTACAGGCTTACGGCACCATCCCCAGTTTTGGTAGCCTGCACGGTGGGCCTAGGGTGTAGCCGGCATCATCGCATGTGGTACCTCAATCTTCACACTTGCCAGGAGGGTCTTAGACCGCTGAGCAATTTCCCCAGCCCTGAAACCTTGTCTTAAACAAAATTAAGAATAGTCATGAACATCCTTTGCATTCATTTTGTAATGTATAAAAAACTGATTTACATACGTAGGTGGTGGGCAGGGGAGATGGCTCAGTGGAAGAAGCACTTCCCTGGCAAGTGCAAGAGCCTGAGTTCAATCCCTGGTTCTGCCAAAAAAAAAAAAAAAAGCAAAACATGTAGGTGGTATTTAATACAAAGGGTGTGTGAACATGTCATTACTGGGGGTACAATCTTAGAATTCCTAGCTAAATAACCAAGACTTCACTGCGGATTCATTCCTACTCAAGAATTACTGTTTTCTTTCTTTTCACCAACTTCATTCCTTAAGGCCTAGAACATTATTCTGACTTTATATGGCTTTCTCATTTTTATTTTGTAGCATGGGCTGTATTTTTTACTAGAGAATTTTACTAGATATTTGTCATTCAAGTTTTCCTCTCTGCTTTATAACTGCCATACTTTGAGGTTCACTTTTCTAATACTTTTACTCTATAATAACAATCGGTACCACCTCAGCCCAATCATATTTTTACCTAATGTCAAATGTTTTTCCAACTAACTGAAAGTAAAACATATAAAAGAGTGGCCTGTAAATATGCATGTAAATAGTTCCGCTAATAACCCACTGTTTTACATTTGGCACATCTGTGTCTGCCAATACAGTTAGCTTTCTCACTTTCTTCTTGTTTGTTCAGTCTGAATTAAAATTAGACTTTGAAAATAAAACAAATAGTTTTGTTTGCTCAAGTTTTTGAAGTGGTATTCTGGTATTTTAAAGAATTTACTTATTTATATAATATATGTACTTTAAAATCACAGCAACTGTACAATAGGATATTTCATTCAGTGTCTGTTAGGAGTTCAATGCAATAACCAAGAAACCTAACTAGAAAAATAGACATACAGTCTCTAAAGATTGTCAGATTCTTGTGAAGGGGGAACACACACACACACACATACATACACACACACGGAATTGGGGCAGGGTAGTGGTGCACACTTGAGTCAGGATTACCATGTTGAGGTCAGCCTGCATAAAGGGATGTACAGTAGGATCCTGTAACAGGGTAACTAGCAGTATAATAATTCTTTGAGATCGTACTTAACAGTACATCAGAGCAAGGACCAGGCCTTAGGCAGTCACCTGCCTGGGGGAAGAGCAGAGGTGAGCCCTTGGCACTAGATACTGTACCTTGGAGATGGATTCTCAGGTGGTGTCTGGAGAACCAAAGGACTGGCATGGTGTGAACAGATGGCCATGCTCGCCTGGACTGCATAGGGAGCCCACAGCAAAAAATACCTAGGAAGTTGCATTTAGAAGTTACTTAGTTGGGAATGTAGCTCAGTGTCCACCTGGCAAACACAAGATCCTGAGTTCGATTCCCATACCAAAAAACGGGAATCTAGAAGTTACTCAGCATTACCTCTACACTACTTTGGTTCTAAGTTGATTTACTAAAGCCATATCAGGAGGCCATCAAAAAATCTGTGGATGTTTATAAACTGACTATAGTTGGCCTTGTGTTACAGTTGTTGGCCTTTTAGAAATTTTCAAAAGGAACATGTATGGAATGTGTAAGAATTAATTTATCTCCAGTGAACAAGGGGGCTAGGTAGGTGACTCAGAGTAAGCGCTTTCTTGGCAAGCCCAAAGGCCTATATTCAATCCCTGGTTCCGCAAAAAAAAAAAAAAAAAAAAAAAAATCCAGCGAACAAGATGGTCATGGTGTTCCTAGTATTGTGTTCTGGCCATCGTGTTATCAATATAGATCCAGTAGTATGTGGTCAGTGCCCCCTATCCAGAATTGCTGGGAACACAACCATTATGATTTGTATATGTGTCCCTCTACAGCCTCCTGCAGTCGGGATGGCTTCTGGGGTTTGTGATGGATTACTGTGGGTGTGGATGCTCCACCTGGGGCAGGCTATAATGTAAGGTGGGAAGAGTAGCCAACCTCTTGGCTTGAGCTGCTGCTACCCCTCCCTTGTGCTCTTGCTGTTTACCACCACCATGAACTGCTGCCCTCTGCCATGTGCTGCCCTGCTGTGGAGCCAGCTAAATATGGACTGAAACCTCCAGTAACTGAGCTAAATAAACCTTTCCTTCATTTTGGGTATCAGGTATTTGTCCCAGCAATGAGAGAAGAGTAACTGAAACAGGGATTGTACCTAACTGCGTGTCTGTTGCAGTGAGGAAGAATGGACATATCACAAGTATGAGGGTTAGAACCTAAATTGGATTGGAGCTTCAGCTGGTTAATTTGGGGGGTGGTCTAAAGCATTAGAGGGTCACTGCAGGTTGGGAGTTGTTAGCAAGAGTAATTGTGGAGCGTGTTGCGTGAACAACTGAGGAAGCTGAATGTGGATTAAGTTGGGAGAAGTTCACATTTGGCAAGAGAGGAGGATGTTAAGTATAAAGGTTAAATCTGATGACTAGAAGTTGGCTCAGACATGAAAAGGCAGCACTGGTGTTAGGTTGGGGGTATGAGGCCCACCTGAGGGCTGTTGTCAACAGCATGAAAGGCAGAACCAGAGGCAAGCCATTTGGAGAAGCAGCTGGGTCTCTTGGGCTATTGTGGATGCTGGCTTTCCTGATGAACTTCGCTATTCTGGCCAGAGGAGGAGCTTGAGACCTTGCTGTCACTGACAATAGCTATGTGTCTTAGTTACTCTTCTCTTGTTGCTGGGACAAATACCCAACACCCAAAATGAGGAAGGAAAGGTTTATTTAGCTCACAGTTACTGGAGGTTTCAGTCCATATTCAGCTGGCTCCAAGGCAGAGGGGCATATGACAGGGAGCTGCAGTTCATGGTGGCTGAACAGCAACAACAAAGAGCAAGCTGGGCGTGGTGGCACAGGCCTGTAATCCTAGCACTCAGGAGGCTGAGGCAGGAGGATTGTTGTGAGTTCGAGACCAGCCTGAGCTATAAAGTGAGCTTAAGGCCAGCCTGAACTGCATAGTGAGACCCTGTCTCAAAAAGACAAAAAAAAAAGAGCAATGGCTAAAGAAAGTCTGTTTCTCTGTCATATTACATTCAGGCTCTCTGCCCCAGGCTGGAGGAAGTACTCACACCCATAATCCCAGCAGTACTAAAACCCATAATCTCAGCCTTGGATTACACATAATCCCAGTGGATCATGAGTTAATCACAAACTGTAAGTCTCCACCCCATGACATGAGGCTTTAGGGGGACAACTAGATACAAACCATAACATTCCACCTCTAGACCCCCAAAGTCTCATTCACATCCTTTTGTGCAAAAGACATTTTAGTCCATTTCTAAGAGTTGCCGAAGTCCCAACAGTTTCAGTATGGCTCAAAAGTCAATTCCCAAGTGTCCTCCAAGATCTAAGGCCATAACATTATGGCACTCTTCAGGAAAGCTCTGGTGCTTACTCTAAGCGTTGCTCCCTCACTATAGATCCCTCAGCCTGCTGCACAGACTTAATCCTGCTGGCCGACTTTCTAGTTTCCACCACTGACCTTTGGGCCTTTCCAGTGCAGATCCGTGAAGTGGGCCTGCATGAGACACTGTCCTGAGCTCTAGGCCTCCAATTAGACTTGTCAGAGGCACTGTTATGGGCTCTAGGTTTTCAGCTGGACTCATACAGGGTATTAGAATTGAGGCCCACAGCTGGATTCTTTGATCTTTAGTGTGTGGACAGATTTCCTGCACTTTTGTATGATTCTTTGGGTGATCATAAAATAATCTCACAAAACATGTCCTGTATTGTATCGTTTCCCTTGCAAGAACTCCAGACCACAAGAATGTTGTCCCACATTCCCCATTTCCATGTCTATTTGTTCTCAAATACACTATGATTTGTACACTATATACAATGACACCAGTAGCCTTAATGTCACTAAAGCCAATAAACCCTTCATTCTTTTTAAACTTATCTTCTGGCAGTGTAACATAAAATTTGAAAACCTCTTCTCTTGTTGGCAAACAAACCTCTAGGTATCTAAGATACAATAATTTGTTGTCTTTGCTTTTTCTCCCCAGTGCTTTTGTGGACTCCTCTTCCTTTACCTAACATCTAAAAACTTATATTCCTCAAACTACTCCATCCTCTCCTATAGCTTTTTTTCCTATAGCTTCTGTTATTTCCTGTCAGCAAGAGACTTGTAGATATGTTTGTCTCCTTATTCCAGACCTTTACTAACTTACCATTTCCACTAGGTGGACCTAAAATGTTTAACTCATGCCATGACCAAGTTTATTCTTCCACACCTCCCTCTGGCAGCACGGCCACCTTTTCACTTGCTCCAAACAGAAACCTTGGCATTGTCTCAGGCTCCTACATCTCCCTCAAGTACTAGGTTCAGTTATTCCTAAGCCGAGCTAGATTCCTAGGTATTTCTTGAGCCTGCACTCTCTCGGCTCTCTGCACTCTGCTGTGATGCTCAGGGTGGCCTCCAATGCAAAGCATCTTTCCACCTTAGCCTCTTAACATAGCTGGTATTAACAGGAACCAAGCTCATGGTCTCACGTCAAGGAATGAAGTCACGAACCAGAGGAGAAAGTTAGACATTTTATTGAAAATAACATTTCCTGGATTTCCAAGAGGAGACCTGAATGGGTGGTCTCTATGTCAGCTGTATTTTTCCACAGGTGAATTGCAACTTGGAAACCATTTGTCAGCCTATAGGATTACAGCATAGTGGCTCCACTAATAGTGGTCCAGCCTTTTTAAAAGTGAGGTGGATAGTGAAGATTAACGGTGGGCAGCATTAACTTCAGCTTATCTGTAACTACAGGGGCCAGGGAGATGGCTCAGTGTAATAAGTGCTTCCCTGTCAAGCGCAAAGACCTGAGTTCAATCCCTGATTCCGGAAAAAAAAAAAAAGTAACTGTGTAGAAGGATGGGTCCTTTTTGGGAAGGAAAATTAGGTCAGGGTGTTTGACCAGTCTGGTTTTTTTTTTTCTTCTTTGACGGAACAGGGGATTAAACTCAGGCCCTTGCACTTGCTGGGCAAGTGCTTATTCTACGGTGCCATCTCCCAGCCTGTTTGATCAGCCTGATGGACCATTAGGCTTATTAGACTGGGTGGTTCAAATCACAGAATAATCTCAAACTGCTATAAATCTCTGGGAAGGCTCGTGAGCCTCGTTCTCAAGTTTGTTGCAGCCAGTTTTGATGTGTCACCTTTTGCACTGACTGCCTCAAGAGCTTGAACGTTCTCTTACTATTAATCTAATTTAGCTGAGAGTGCAGACACCAGTCACAGCACCCAACCTCTCCTGTTGGTTCTTTAAAAGCCTTCTATGGGCCAGCAAGATAGCTCAGCAAACTAAAAGCCTGCTTAGGCAAGAACAGGGACTGGGGTTCACTCCCCAAAATAGGAGGATCACTGAGTCTGAGCTGCGTAGTGAGCGGTACCAAATACATAAAAAGTAAATAAAAGCCTTCTAATGAGCTCTCCACATCTGCTCTTGTACTATATAATCGTTTCCAGAAATCTTTCAAAAGTAGAAATATTATCCCAAAATCACTCCGTAGTACAATTTCCATTTAGAAGACTCTCAGACACTGAGAGTAAAAGGCTAGGGTGGGCCAGAGGGAAGCACTACATAATTCAAACTATTTAAGATACCTTTGTACATACGGTTGAGGTCAATTTGTATAACCAGCCTTTTAAAAATAACTTTACAGATAGAGGTTTTCCTATTCTTTTGTGCTGTCACTTATGCTTTAAGTCTTTGTAATAAACAAGTATATGTCAATAAAGCTATTTAAAAACAAAGCAAACAAAATGGCCAGATAGAAACCTCTTCTAGTTTGGTGTCTGAAAATAATATAAGAAGATAAAGTCTATGATTCCTAAATCCACACTCCCGTTCAGGCCTCTTGCTTTCTTTCAACCCTATTCTGTAAAAACATTTTCGCTGGATGCGAGCTCGGCTTGGAATGCTTTGTCCGACCCTACTGTGCCTAGCCACCGCTTACTTACATCGGTTGCGATGTAACTGTTTTGCCTTGGTCACACTTTCCACCATACGCTCCCGCAGACGTCTGTTTATCTTAGAACACTTACACCAGTGAAGTCAACTGCATCAGCCCTTCCATTAGTCTCCAGTCCTCACCCTCACCCGCACAAACCTTGCCTCCTCGCCGGCTTCCTGGCCACTTACACCGAGCAGGGTCGCTAAGGAGACTTATTTAATGGCAGTAAACGGAATCAAGAAGGCCTATTCTCTTGGCACCGCAGCAATGAAAGCTCTCCTTTGTAGTATCGGGGATTGAACTCAGGACCCTGCGGTTGCCAAGCAAGTGCTTATTGTACTGAACTATCTCCCTAGCCCTTCTCCGTGGCTCTTTACTCAGCGTTGCCTAGGTTAGCTGGGGAGGTCATTTCATCCACGCTTGTGCTCGGCTGTTGTGCACTGCCCACCACCTACGAGCGCAGTGGGCGCGGAAAGCGAGGCGGCGAAGCCACGCTTTGCGTCAGACTCCCCAGCGCGGCGAGGGCGGGGCGGGCCGAGGGCGGGACTTCCGCTCTTCTGCTCCCGGAGACGCGGGAGGTTTGAACCGGTTGTGTTCCCTGCGGCTTGGTCGTGGCTGCTGTTGCTGCTTCTCTGTGCCGATTCTGCGGTGCCTCAGCCGCAACTCTCTCCTTCCGGACCGCTTTTGTGAGTGTTCATCTCTCGGAAGGAAGTCTGTCACGTGCATAAGGTATCCCGGGGCAGCAGCGCGGGGACGGTCGCGCAGAGGCTCGGAGCGCCGTCGCCTAGCCGCCTCTGCAGCGCGCCTGGGGCCCCGCGATTGTACCTGACCCGCGCGAGCGGAATGTGGCTGGCGGGCGGGCGGGCGGACGAGCGAGCGGGATGGGGCGGGCAGGCGCGCGTCCAGAGCGGGGAGAGCAGCGGGCAGGGCGAGGAGGGCCGGGCCTCGATTTTCGCAGGTGTGCCGGGAACTCTTTGTCGTTGCCCGTCGAGACAGGGCCACAGTCCGTCCTTGGGCCCACTTTATACCCCACGCTGGTCTCCAGCTCGCGTCGGCCCTCCTGCCTCAGCCTCCCACTGTTGGGATTCCAGACGTGCACCCCCCCACCCCTCCCCCCACCCCCGGCTGCCAGCAACTCAGATTCTTGGGTGTGCACCTGATTTCTGGTGATTTAAAATTATTACCGATTAAAACACACCAGCTATACTTAACAGTAAAGCTATTTTTAAAACAAAAATATTAAGGTCTCTACGTTTTCCAATTTGAACTCAGAAACAAAGGAATTTTTCAAGTATATAGACACCCTTTTCCTCTTAAAATACCATATAAAAGGTGTGTCTGCAATAGAAATATTACCATTCTCAAGAATATTTGTTGCCATTTAACATGAATTAAAGTGATTTGTAGGGATCTGTCGGTCTCACTGAGATCGGTTCTACCCGGGGAGAAACAGTGGCAGGAATGAGAAAAGGTAGACAAGACAAAGCTGGGCGATGGGCAAGGTGATGGTAGCTTCTCCTGAAGGGCAAGACTAATGCGACCATCTAAGGAAACTTCCTTTGTTTATACTTTTGCGGAGTTAGTGACACGTGACACAAGGTTGCCTAGTGACTAATAGCTGACCTTAACCAGACAGGATGTTTATCTCAGGGCTGAGGGTTTGCCTTAAGCACAGAGGCTTAGTCCTTCCTATACGTATTTGGTCAATTTCTTAGCTTCCGGAAGTGACTGACTAGTAGGAAGTTAACGATGCTGCAGTATTAGACTTGCCTCCGAGAAAGAAGCTGGAAAAATAATCTGGACAGTTGCAGGATTTGATAGAAGTGTAGGTTAAAAAAAGGAGAAAGAGGGCCAAGTTGAAGAGAAAGAGAATTCACAAAGTTTATTACATAGGAACGAAAGAAACACTGAAAAGTTGAATATATATTGCTATCTTTGACTGCTGACATCGCGATTCCGTTATCTAATTGTGAATATAAGGGAAACCAGAATTTAAAATTTTATTTATTATTTAGTCATTCAATTATAATGGCCAGCATTGGATATATTGCCAATAATTAAAGGAATTATAGAACTTTATTAATTAGCCAGCGAGCTATGTGCTCCCCTCCCCATCTGAGAAGACACAAAGGCCCAGTTATTGTTTCCTACCTGCTTCCATAGTTTCTTTGTTGCTATGGTAACCAGGTGGCAAAGTAGTGCCCCCTATATACTATAAGTCTCAGGCAGAGGGATTTATGGGTAAGCACAGGCAGATAGTCTGTCTCTTAATGCCCTAAATGGGCCCTGTCTCTCCTTATCTCCTATATGTGAAGTTCTGACAGGGTAGGAGGATTGAGGAATGGGGTAATTAATATTTCAGGTAGGGGTTAAACTAAATTGAATTCTGCCTCAATCTCTTCTAAAAGTGAGTAGGGCGTTATGCTAGATGCCATCTTTGCACAATGAATATTACCTAGTGCTCTTATTAGATATCAAAGTGTCTGTTACTCTTCTCTCGTTGCTGGGACAAATGATACTCTAAATGGAAGGAAGGAAAACTTTATTTGGCTCACAGTTACTGGAGGTTTCGATTGGTACTCAGCTGGCTCCAAGGTAAACTGGCACATTGCAGAGGGCAGCAGTCCATGACAGCAGCAAACAGCAAGAGCAGTGACAACAGAAAGTCTGTATCTTATGTTACATGCAGGCTGTCCACCTCAGGCTGGGTATGACACTCGCACCCATAATCCCAGCAGTACTCAGCCACAATCTCCGCCTTGGATCACCCATAATCTCAGTGGATCATGAGTTAATCACAAGCTCTAGAAGTCCACTCCATGACTGCACAAGGATTTGGGGGACATTTAGAGACAAGCCATGACACAGAGATTCCTATGTAAGATAAATAAGGTCCCCTGCTCAGGAGCCAAAACAATGGGATAAAATTCCACACAATAAAATATTAAAAATGTGTGTACATATCCCATGTTTATACCTATTATACATTTACATATACACATACTTAAGTCAGAGGGAATAAAGTTTATTTTTGCACTGTTTAGGTGGCATACATTTATTCAAAAAACAGTAAACATTAATAGTGATACATTTTATGAAGGAAAAGACAAAATAGAATAAATAAGATGATTGGGAGCTACTTTTAACTTGGCCAAGTCAGGCCTTTTGAGACTTTTTTGTTTGGTGGTACCAGGGATTGCACTCAGGATCCTGTGCTTGCCAGGGAAGCGCTTACTCCACTGAGTCATTTCCTGGGCCCCTTTTGAGAACTTAATGATGACAAAAGTGATGGCATCAGTTCTGAAAGGACAAACTAGTCGGGAAGACTGGTACAAAGATTCTGAGCTGAGAACTTGTTTAAAGAACATTCAAAATGCCAGAGTGGGAGTGGAGAGATGACATTTGTACATTTAGAAATGGATTAAGCCGGGCGTGGTGGCGCAGGCCTGTAATCCCAGCACTCGGGAGGCTGAGGCAGGAGGATTGTTGTGAGTTCAAGACCAGCCTGAGCTACAAGGTGCGCTTAAGGCCAGCCTGAACTGCATAGTGAGACCCTGTCTCAAAAAGACGAAAAAAAAAAAAAAAAATAGAAATGGATTATTGGATGGCCTGCTCAGGCAATGATTAGCAACTTCTTGTGTTCAAAGCCAGCCAAAACTGCATAGTGAAACCCTGTCTAAAAAAGACACAAAAACAAAAAGTGAAATTAGAGGCTGTTGAAGCCTACTTTTGATGGCAATGGTTTAAGTTCCATTTCAGTTTAGTGAATTTGATTCCTCTATGGAACCAGGACATGAAAAAAAAAAAAAGAAAAGCCTAGCAGGATAGGAGTTCACGATACTGAATGCTTTGGAAAGATGAGGTCAGGTAGATCTAGTTTCCTAGAGAAAAAAAATTTACTTAAGTCTCCTTAGGAGGGCCCATAGGATCATTTACTTGTGTCTAGATGGTCCACAAGACTAGGCTGTATCGCATACAGCTGATCACATATATTGAAAGGGGCAGGATTAAACAAAAGCAAGGAGAGGCCTAACAGTAGTGTCAGTGTTTATAAGAAGAAATGGAGACTTAAGATCAATTTTTTTTTTTTCCAGTGTGGGGGATTGAGCTCAGGACCCTGCACTTGCCAGGCAAGGACTTACTCTGCTGAGCTACCCCCCCCCCCCCGGCCCAAGATCAGTTCTTTTTATTTATTTATTTTTTGAGACAGGTTCTCACTATGCAGTTCAGGCTGGCCTTAAGCTCACTTTGTAGCTCAGGCTGGTCTCGAACTCACAACAATCCTCTTGCCTCAGCCTGCTGAGTGTTGGGATTACAGGCATGCGCCACCACGCCTGGCCCAAGATCAGTTCTTGAAGAAGCTTTAATTTAAGGTAATTCAGTGAAAGAGAAATAAAAAAGTAGAAGAAATCTTTAGCAATCCAAAATGGTCAATGGGTGTTGGGTAGGGACAGCAGGGAGGGGAGTTAGGTTGCAGGAAAGGTTGATTATGTGGTCAGAAGTTGACCAGGTGTAGTAGAATTGAGAAGACGGTGATGGCTATTGTGAAATAATGTCAGTAGAGGAGTAGACAAGGTAGCAGTGGATTGAAAATTGATGAAAAAACTACCAATGAAAGTTTTGCTACTCTTCAGAGGTTTATCCTTTGGAAATGAGGTAACCTGGGGAAGTGTTACCTACAGTATCAGGAAAGTTATTTTTTTTGCAGCTGAAGTTTGGTCGCCTGAAGTAAAAGGAGTAAGAATAAAAGAGGTGGGATTAGTTTTAGGAAGGGACACTTGCAGTGCTGGACATTTGTATGTATTTCGTGCACAGTCCTTCTGCTCCCAGTTTGCTAATGTAGAAACACCCTGGGGTCAGAGCTAGGAAGTGGTAGAGTGTGAGTGAAACTCAGCTATACTTCTCCAGCACGAAGGCAGGAGTCATTTAAGAGGTATGAACTCAAATTCGAGAGATGATGGATCTAAGATTGATTAAGCTCTTTGGTGATGGCATACAACTGCTTCCCTAATGCAGACTATGGACAGGAATCTAGGTGCTGGATTGCTTTTCAGTGCTCTTTTCTCTTTAGCCTGAGAATTAATTTTGGCCTGCCTTTTGCATGAATTACAGATGTCTTGCCACATTTTCTACCACTGATTGACTTGTTATTTGAAGTGAGATCTTCAGCATATAATTAACAAAATTAAAGTTCAAAGTAGTAAAGCTACAAAAATTATGGACAGTTACAACCTTGTGAGCTGTCTTTTCCTTCCAGCCTACGTTCCTACATTAGAATAAAATCTAGGATTAGGACATTTTTCTAAAAATGATCATTTTAATCTTTTAAGTATTTATAGTAAGGTCAGTTTTCCTCCTGTATAGATACAGTGGCAACATGTTTTTCTTTAATGTGGTGGGAAAATGTGCTTATTTATTTTGACAGAACTTTTGTGCATTAAAAGAACTGTTTGTACCATTTTCTTCAGTCTTTACCTTGAAGAACATAACCCTGCCCTGTTGTCTACAATGATACCTGAGCTGCGAATGGTTCTTTTTGGAGATGATACAGTGCAGGTGCAGTATGCTAATGGCTCCAGACTGCAGCTCTCTCCCTGTGGCTCTGAATTTGTATTTGAAAAGCCACCTCCTATTTCAGCATATCCCTTAAAACAACCAGAAAGAATTCGCCAAAGGACATACTTTGGTATCAGCAACTACCGAGTAAGTAACTGCTTTTTGAATACCAAAACTGCTTTTTTGAATACCAAAATACTGTCCAAAGGGGGGCTAGAATAGGAAAAGTAACTTGCATTCTGAGTTACTGTCATTCTATATGGATTTTTTTTTTTTTTTTTTTTTTTTTTTTTTTTTTTTTTTTTTTTTTTTTTTTTTTTTTTTTTTTTTTTTTTTTTTTTTTTTTTTTTTTTTTTTTGTTATTGGAAATCAAGCTTAGGACCTAGCCCTTGAGAGGCAGACCCTTGTACCGCTGAGCTACATTCCTGGCCCCAAATCATTTTGTTTTTACTGGAAATTTTACACTTCTGTTTATAGAGCCAACTTCAGTGTGCGCTAGATTTTCGAAACTTGTCAGCTACTTGCCCGTATTTATCTGAAACCATCTTATCTTCTGAAAGAAAAAAGGTAAGTTTTTAAAACCTCATTTTTATGTCATATTTGAGAATTATTATTCTCAATATGGTAATTATTAACGTGTAGTTTTAATGTTTACTGTCCCACCTTGCACCTCCTGGATGCTCAGGAAAAGACATGATACAGAGGGCATAAACCTATGCTTTTACCTAGTGAGCATGGAACTTACGTGGCTCATATCTCAGCCATTTTCTTTATAGCTAAGTATTCCGAATTCTCAGAATGTAGATATTTTTCATTTTCAGAAGTCAAAATTAAATCTTTTATCACGTTCATAACTTATTTACAGTTGGAGTGCTTACTCTACCAAGCTGTCTCTGTGGTCCCCCAATTTTATTCTTTTGTATAAATTTTATTTTGCAGTGAGGAATAATAACATTAACTGTCATTTATTAAGAGCTTACAATGTGTGAAACACTAAGAACTAAGAATCCCACTGAAAATATTCAGTACTGGTATTACAATATAGATGGCTACCTGCTGACAGAGTGAATGTCCAACCTGCTAGAATAGGTTCCCTGGCTCTTTATAGGTGAGGAAGCTGTCTCAAGAGGGTGTACCTGGCTGCTGTGGACATTTTCTAGGTAGCCAAGCTAGGATTTGAGCCCTCGTCATACAATTCTCAATTTTTCTTTTCTGGTTTTGATATTGGAAATCTAACCCAGTGCCTGACAACATGTTTGGCAGTGTGCTACCTCTGTGCCACATCCCTAGCTCACGCATGTCTTTAAATTATTTCCTGTTGCTTTTCTGAGGCTGCCACAATGCTGCCTGCCTTCTGCTACATGTGACAAAGGAGTCATGAGAAATTGTAAGATACAACCTCAACTAGTGGGTTTTTCCCATTGTGGCTTGTTTTTGTGTGTGGAACTGGGGATTGAACTCAGGCCTTTGTGCTTGCCAGGGAAGCACTTATTCTATTGAGTCATCTCCCTAGCCACCCATTGTGGCTTTTAAGTAACGTTATTCATTGCAGAGTTGTGTAGCTTGCTGATGGTGCTGCAGTGGCCTTAGTAGGTGTCCTAGTTCTAGAGGACAGGACTTGCAGGATAGGACCTGGGACCTTTCTTTTTAAAAATTAAGTTTTTTTTTTTGTTGTTTTTTTGGCAGAACCAGGGATTGAACTCAGGCCCCTGCACTTGCCAGGGAAGTGCTTATTCCACTGAGCCATCTCCCCAGCCCCAAAAATTAAGTTTATTAATGTTTTAATTACATATAATGATCACATCCATTATAGGGAATTTGCACCTGTATGTGTACAACTTGATTCTTTTTTTTCCATCACTTTTTTCCGATTCCCTCCATTTGCTTCCGTCCTCCCCTTCCCCCCTTGAACATTTTCTTCCCCTTTTATAATACCTGTTGTTCATTTGGCCCTTACTTGTACTTTGGATCCCTCACACTGAAGAAGCAATGTATGAACTCAGGGCCTTAACCCTAAGCTATATATATATCTCCAGCCAATCCCCCATCTCTTTTTGTTGTTGTTGTTGTTGTTGGAACTGGGGATTGAACTCAGGCCCTTGTGCTTGCCACGCAAGCGCTTATTCTACTGAGCCATCTCCCCAGCCCTTTGTTGGCTTTTTTTTAGAGGAATGCTTTCTGAATTGCTTGGTATGAGATTAACCTTGTGGTCTACCTGCCTGAACCTTTCAGAATGGTCAGGTTATAAGCTTGCGCCACCATGCCCAGCTGTGGAAATTGAAATGTTGTCATATTGGTGAAATTAATGACTAAAATATTGTTATACAACTACTGCTTCTATTGTGCATGAAAAAGCATAGCTGGTGTTACTTAAAGAATATTTGATGTTTTACCTTTGAATATTTTCATTATTTGAAATTGTTCTTTAATCCAACTGGAATTTATTTTAGCATAATGTCAGGTGCTATCTGAAATAGCTGTTTTATATATGCCATTTTTTAGTCCATGAGCTAACCCTCAAAGTCAGTATTTCCCAGGAGTTGCTCAATAATTCAGAACCATTTCCTAAATAATTCTCTTGGGCTGGGGTTTGGTTCAGTAATAGAAGTTTTACCTCATAGAATGAATGCCTACCCTGGGTTCAATACAAAGTACTGAAAGAAGGGGGCAGGGGAGAGTGGGAAGAAATAAAATCACCCTCTTTTCCCCCTTCCTTTGAAAAACATGTTATCCCATATAATGTTTTAAGATACAATGGAGTCTCAGTCATGATGGCCTACTCCTATGATCTCTGCACTCAGGAAACTGAGGTAAGAGGTTCACTGCAGGTTTGAAGCCATCCTGGGCTACAAAACAAGCTCATGGTCTGGCTGAACTACATAGTGAGACCCTGTCTCAAAAAAAGGAGGAGGGGGCCGGGGAGATGGCTCAGTGTAATAAGTGCTTCAAGCCTGGCAAGCTCAAGGGCCTGAGGTCAATCCCTGGTTCCGCAAAAAAAAGATGTAATAGAGTCATATGCTGGTCTTGTATGTATTTTAGTATAGGTCTTCCCTTGTTTCTATTTTCTTTCAAAATAGATTTTTAGGGTGAGGAGTATGCAAACATGTTTGTTTTACGTTCTGAGCAAAAATATGTTAGGCATTAAGTATGATCAGGATAATGTGTTCTTTTTCATTTTGTGTGTATTCTAAATCTTCTACAAGAGATATTATCAGATCTCTCTGGAGCTGCCTTTATTATTATTTTTAGGGAGTAAAAACAATGCTTAACTGTCAAAAGTATAGAAAAATTGTACTGCCTTGACTCACTATGTCTTTGTCCTTCTGCAATTCAGCTTATCTTTGACAATATCTCTGAAGTGAGATGGCCCAGCCCTGAAGCATATGATAGCATGATAAGTGTGGAGGAGGACACCGGCACTGTGAAGATAATGTCTTTAGATGGCTATGCATACCTTTCTGTGCCCAAATCTCAGCATGAATTTGCAGTACATTTTTTGTGTAAAATTAGCCAGAGCTTAAGATTATCGTCAGAAATAAACAGAGACGCTCCAAAAGATAAACCAGGTGAAAAAGCCAGCAAAACATCTGGAAGTTTACCAGACCAAAGGCTAAATGACAAAAATGAAGCTCTTTGCCAGATCTTGCAGTCTGGAGAAGCTTTAAAGACAAGTCATGCGACTGAAACTGAAGGGACAGTAGAGCCACCTGCATCCGGTGCAGAACATGTGTGTGTGCACACATGGGTGACACAGTGCTGGCCAGTGGCCTCCTGTCCAGAGGAGTGGAAGTACCCTTTGTCCTTAGCACTTTGTTTTCATAAAAAACTTAATAATATACCTCTGATTGATCCAGATATCACAAGTGGGATTTTAACTTCTCACATTTCAGAAGAAAGAAAAGTTTCTGTTCTTCCAAAGGCCTTGATGCTTAGCTGTCGTTTGCCACACCTGCACAGGTAATGGAAGCGTGACTTGGTCATAAAGCTTTTGTATAACCAGTCTAACCTCAGGATACTTTTTCTTTCTAAATCATCTGATAAAATTCATAAGGACAACTCACTTTACTGACCCAAATCTTTGCTTTAAATAGGTAAGGTATCACTTGTGTTTCTTACTGTTTCCACATGTTGAATGTTTTGGGAGGCTAGTTTCACACTAGGTGCTTCATTAAGCACAGCCACTGCCATCTGGCAGCACCAGTGCAATGAATGCCACTGCCCTGTGTGGGACTGGGCAGGAGTAGCTTTCTGGGAGAGCTGGGAGGAGCCCCAGAAAAGGGTTTGACAGTTAATGACCAGGGGTTCTTTTTTTGGACCTGTCCTCAGGGTTGACTTCCTGACTAAATACATCCATTTTCAGAAAGGCTATGCAGCTCAGTGGCTAGGTATGAATATATACTCCATTAAGAGACAAATAACTTTAATAGTTACAGGCTTGTAACAAATGAACTTTGTATGCATACAAATGTTTATATGCCAGATACTGTCATACTTGGCCTATTTGATCTCATAGTAATCTCACCAAATGATGCTGTACCTTTTTTTCTAGAGGAATTGGAGACCTAGAAGTGTTGCTAACTTGCTTTTTTTTTGGTTGCACTGGGGGCGAGGCCAGGGTCTTTGCCCAGAACTCTGTTCTCAGCCTTTTTTATTTCCTTTTGAAATAGGGTCTTGCTTGGTCACTGAGTTTCCCAGGCTGGGGATGGATTTATTATGTGATTCTCCTACTTCACCCTACCTGGGTGCATCACAGTGCCTGGCACAAGTGTTAGTAACTAGAGCGTAGTTACCTACAGCAACTTAGGCTTGAAATTCCAACCAAGATGGTCTCTTAAGTGCACTTTTTTGCAGGGGGCCATGGAACTGGGGATTGAACTCAGGCCCTTGTGCTTGCCAGAGAAGCGCTTATTCCACTGAGCTATCTTCCTGGCCCAGTACACATTTGTTTTTAGAACAAAATATGAGAATGACTTTTTAGGCTTAGTATGGTTATCTACTGTACTTAAAATTGTAAAATCCAGGATTATGAGTTTGTGTCAAAAGAAATTATATGCAGCTATGTTTAAAAATTATTTTTGGTTAGTGCCTGTTTGGGGTACTGGCTGCACTCATTGTGGGGAATTGCTACATAGCACACCCCATTTCTTTTTATGTCCCCTCCTTCCCCTCCCTGCTTCCTCCATCTCTTCTTTGTCCCCTTGCCATTTGCAGAGGATCCACCCCAGCCCTCATTGCTCATTTCCCACCTTTTAAGAGATTTCATGCTTCTAAATTAATGACTTGTCCTTAGTTTTAGGTTGAAACTTGTTCCCCTTGATGAGTTTGACACCTGCCATGCTCTAGTCCCTTCGCCACTTGCCTTGTTTCTGTATTCCTCTTAAACCAGACGCCCTGCAGTCCTTAAGCACTCACCCGGGCATTTTCACCAGTGCACCTCCCTTAAGGTCCCTCTCTACTGGCCAATTGGGCTCTTTCCATGGTCTCAGTTAAAGCCTCATTTCTTTCATTTTCTGAAATAGCCTGAACAAGTGAGGTATTCCTGTGGTTCCACAGCATCCAACACCTCATATACATTCAATGATCGCTATTTAACGTCCATGTCAAGTAGGAATCTCCAATGAGGCAGAGCTGTACCTCTTAAGAGTTAAATCCTTGCCAGGGAAATGGCTCAGTGGAATAAGTGCTTCCTTGGCAAGCGCAAGGGCCTGAGTTCAGTCCCCAGTTCTGCCAAAAAAAGTTACATCTTTGGTGTGTGTGTATGGTGCCTGCACACTGAGTATTTCAGTTACTATTTGGTGTTATTTAGGCCAAGTTTTATTTATTCATTCATTGTATTTATTGTATATTTTATACATGGTCTATAGGGTTTCACTATACAAATTGGGTTCATAGTGATCCTCATGTTTTCAGTGTTCCATGCACTGGGATTACAGGTGCGTGCCACCATGCTGAGTCTCAATCTCCATCTCATCTCACTGCACCCCCGGAGCATGGCCAGCATGGCACACCAGGGATTAAACCCAGTCCCTGTATCTGCTTAAGCAGGTGCTTTAATCCATTGAGCTATTTGGCCAGGCTAAGGTTTTTTTTTTTTTTTTTTTTTTTTTTTTTGCAGTACCAGGGATTGAACTCAGGACCCTGCACTTGCCAGGCAAGCACTTATTCTACTGAGCTATCTCCCTGGCTCCTAGGCTAGGTTTTAGAGATTAGTAAAATAGTTTATGTACCTGTGCTGGAATCCTATAATGAGATTAGCTCCAATTCTCATTGGCCATTCCTCATTTTAAAATTTATTTATACATTTTGATTTATTTTGTTTTGAGAGAATTTTGCTATGTAGTCAGGCTTGCCTTGAACTTAGGAGACAATCCTGTCTCCTAAGTGCTGGGATTACAGGTGCGTGCATA
>PVKA01026270.1:0-31911 GCA_004027165.1 Ctenomys sociabilis
TTTTTTTTGTCTTTTTGAGACAGGGTCTCACTGTGCAGTTCAGGCTGGCCTTAAGCTCACTTTGTAGCTCAGGCTGGTCTCGAACTCACAACAATCCTCCTGCCTCAGCCTCCCTAGTGCTGGGATTACAGGCATGCGCCACCACGCCCGGCCACAATGTTTAAATGGTGTGGAGGAGGACTTATTAAGTGACTCCCTTCAAGGCCTCACTTCTTTTTTGAGATTCTTGGTCCAGCTCTTTTTCTACTGCTTACACTTGGGAATCCTGGCAGAGGATCTATTCTCCCACAGTTATTTCTTATAACACGTAGTCCTACCCTCCTAAATGGAACAGTTGGTTAGGCCATTGTTCATTGGTACAGGCATCCTGCTGGTTCAAGATGACTCCTCAGTTAGAGCTCAGAATGTGCCTTTGTTTGCTGCATAAGATACATTCCTTCTGCTATTTCTGGTCATAAGCACTTTGGTTCTAAACCTTGTCCTTGCCATTTTGTTGGTGACGTTCTACATGGTGACACTTTATTCTCTGAATCCAAACAAAATCAGTTCTGGCACAGTTCTCACCTATGCTCATCTATCCTTTCTTCACAGATCATGAAAAAGGAGAACAAGTGTTAGGTGTTCTGTGGCTGGACTTGGTGGTCCTAATTACAAGGAGATTCATCCCACTGAAGACTTGTGAGAACACTGAATTTTCTGAGGGTGGGTCTGCTGGGAGAGGGAAGATGATACAGGTAGGGAAAGGTGAGGGAGTGCTGGGGATGGGGGGGACTGCCAAAGGTACAAGCTTCAGAGATTTCTCCCACCAAGAACCACATGTTTTCACCGTGTGTTCCAGCACTTCTGAATACTGAGGAGATCATCCTGACTACTTAATATGCTCAAGGGAACTTATTTTCAGGCATTAGGTGGGGACATAATATTTACCTGTACAGTTAACAAGCAACTTGGGAACACAGGCAGTCAGTTGAGTTGTTAATTAATGTTTAATTTTTTAATTGCTCACACCTGCACACATTTCTCCCAATAGGAAAGAAGACCTAATTTCAACCCAGGGTGATAAGGCATTGGGATTTTCTTCCCTGAATCTCTAAGTAATCATAATTTGTATTCTCAGGGATTTAGTGACATAGTGCAGTTGGAATGGCTGATACATTGTGTCAATTTGAGAAGTTAAGAAGTTTAAGCAGGTGACTCAGCAGGAGGCCAAGGCCCTCAATTTCTCATCCTGCACAAGAGGAGGGCACCAGGAGTGTGTGTTATACCGGCCCTAAGGGGTGGTAACCTGCTTAGAATATAAGGGAGGGATAGAGGGTTTCTCTCCAGTTTTTCCCCTTTTACTCCTGCTACTTTTCCTGTCTTCTGCCATGAAATGTTTCCCCTTACCAAGTTGCCCTGCCTTGGAGCCAGCTGAGTATGGACTGAGACCTCCACAAACTGTGAGCTAAAGAATCCTTCCCTTCCTTAATGTCTGGTATTTTGTGCCAGCTATGAGAGAAAAATAATGAAGACAGCAGTGAGGCACTGGGTGTGTATCGCCCAGCAGCTGAGCATTGGGGAACTTTGTGTGCGGTCTGAAGGTAATAGCCCAGCATCTCTTTCAAACACTAACTGTTGCAACTGGGACAAAGTGGTATAAGCAAACAATAATGAGCTGGAAGAGAGTTGCCCTTGCTACCTTAAAGTTGTCAACTGAGGATGGTACAGAAGATGTGGAAAGGGGCCAGGGAGATGGCTCAGTAGAATAAGTGCTTCCCTGGCAAGCAGAAGTGCCTGAGTTCAATTCCTGGTTCTGCAAAGAAAAAAAAAAAGAAGATGTGGAAGGTTGTGTGCTGGAAGGGCTAAGGACACGAGCTTAAGCTCCCAACTGCCTGGACACCAATGCTGGCTCATTTGCTTGCTGGCTCTGCGATACGGACCAATCCTCAGTTTTCATAAGTATAAACTCGAGCTGATGGGTACCTCTCTGGGTTCCAGGAAGGACTAAGTTAATTGTCCACAATAGTGTGTGGTGCATAGGGCAGTACACACAAACTCTTAGAAGTTCCTGTTCTTGTTATGTGTTTCTCTTGTAGGCGGTTGTTTGTCATCATTGGATTGGTTGGTTTTTCTTTGTTTGAGTTTGTTGGTTAAGTATTATATGCTAAAGATTTATAGGTGATGACAAGCACTTCACTGGATCTTTTGCTTGACATTTTCTCACATTAGCACCATGTTACTTCTAGGAAGATTCTTTTCTAGCCACTTTGATTTATTTCTCTTAAAGTGGAAGCGTTGCTCAATGGGAGTACTTCTGCAGTGACACACTTACCGTCTCCCCTGTCCTCTTCCCTCACATCTCACAACCTCCAGCACAAGCTCCCTGCCTCTTGCTTTTTTCTTCCTTTTTTTTTTTTTTTTCTGAACTCAGCACCCTTGCACTTGCCAGGAAGGCTCTTATTCCACTGAGCCATCTCCCTGGCCCTCCTGCTTTTTGTTTTTTGTTTTTTTTTTCTTCCTCTTATTAACATTTGTTATCATGGGAAGGTCATCCCAGGGAGCCACAGCCCCAGTCAGGAAAGAAATTCTGCTGTCCCTTTGGGAATGTGCACAGCTTAGCTCTAAGTTGTATACAGACATCATGAATCAGATTTTCTTCAGATCTGTGATCCAAGCTGCATTTGGATGGGTGAACAGTAGCCATGCATAGCAGCTGTGAAAAGAGTCCTCCAAGTAAGGCAGAATAGACACAGAGCTGCAGATGGTAGGGAACACTCTAACGGACAGAGGCAAAGGCCAATCAGTGCTTGTGTGGTTGAGCGGTCCGGTAGAAATATTCTGCCAGGCACGCATGCTATTTGTATTTTTTTTTTCTGTTTTAACATAAAAAATAAGACAAATAAAATCATTTGTAGTGAGTCACTATTTTAATACATTGTATCTAAAATAGTATTGTGCTAACCTGTAATTTCTACATTGTAAACAATGTAGAAAGAGTAAGAGACTGCATCTGAATCTTGTTTTCCTGGTGCTTGAAGTCTGGTTTGCATCTAGTACTTCTGGTTTATCCCTTTGTGGGCCAACCATGACTCAGGTCACGGGTAGCCACAGGAGGCGAATGGCCACTTTATGGGCTAAGCAGAGCTTGGATGTGGAAGGGTTGGAGAGAAGAGAGATGCAGGGAAATGCAGACTGAAGAGGGCTTTGCTGACCACAGTAAGGTCTCTTTGAGGGCTCCCAAGAAATTTCTTTTTTAAGGAAGCAAAACCCAGTTTGGGAACTATTTCTAGGCTTCCTGCTATCACATGGCAAGTCCTGTAGGAAATTTTCCTCCTGCCTTACCCAGGGCATAGCAAAAACTGTATTTTACCTGAATCCTTTGAAAGAAAATGCCATCTAAGTATTTACAATAATGCTGTCAAGGAATTTACTGAAAACACCCACAGAGAAAACTAGAGAGGAAAATTGAGGTAGCCCTAGTAGACCATCCTTCTGTCTCATGGACTGTACCTTTACTTTGAAGAGAGGTTCTCTGCCTCAGGCTGAAAAGGCTCCTTCTGTGGACGTCTGACTCACAGTGTCGATGAGCAGCAGAGCTCCTGCTGGCCTCCTGGATGAACCGAAGAGCATTTTGGTTCACTTTCCTTCCACCACACTCCTGCAGTATCAGGAAAATGTGGCGTTGATTCAGGTATCAAGTGATGCCCTAAATTTTACTGCTGAAAGCTGTGTACTAATCATATCTTAATTTTGGGTGTCAGGTATTTTGCTCCAGCAATGAGAGAAAGACAGCAGTGAGGCACTGGGTGTATATTGTCCAGGAGCTGAGCATGAGGGAACTCAGTGTGGTCACTGTCATTCTGGTGAATGACAGAACCTCATTTTGTGGTTCAATAGAAATCTGGCATGTTAAATGTGATGAGTGTATATATTTGGTACAAAGTCTCACTACACAGACTCTGTACCAAATATATATATATATATATATATATATATATATATATATATATATATACAGTGATCCAAATATATATAGTGATCCTCCTGTTTTTCAACCTCCCAGCATTAGTATTATAGGCATGCACCACACCCAATCTATGTTGTCTGCTTATTATGCCCAGGGGGAATGGCTGGCGAGGAACATAGCGCCAATGATCTAACTCCTGTTCCTGCTCCTGACTAAGAGGTTCTTAGTCTGCTGAACAATTTTGCTGGCCCTTGAATAAATATTTGTTGAAATAATTGGTAGATAAAGGAGCGACCTTTTCTTTCAGGGACAACAGCCATGTACTAAACACACTGTTAGAAGCAGTTGCTACATTGGTGGTAACATAGAGTTAAACATATTCCACTCCCCTCTTATGCTTTCTTTGGCTTAGCTGCCTCAGAACACATGGAGAGACTTTGAAATACAGATGTCTATCCTGGCCTCCCTAGTGGGTCAGTCCTGGAAGGCGAGGGTCGATCCAGGTGCTTCTCAGCCCAGGGCTTGAGGTGAATGGCAAGATTCCCTTGCTCACTGGATCTTCTCGTCAGAGGCAATAGGAAGCAATGGGCACATCAGGGAGTATCCCTGTACTGCTCTGCAGTGCGCCTAAGAGGTAGCCTCTCAGCTGCCTGCCAGCAGACAAGCACGGATAGAGAAAATCGTGAGCAGGCAGAAATTTTGGGGCAGAGGAAAATATTTGTATGATCGGATCAGATTATTTTGCTCTTGCACCCTCATCATCCATCCCTAAGGATGCTGTGCCTGCGAAAGTTTTCAGAAAGATGTAAACTCCATTATGAATATAAAATGTTATTTCATGGATTCCTTTTGAGAAAACTCAAGTTCAGTGATGGGAGAGCAGAATAAATTTTTGATAGGCAGGGAAAGAGCTGCACAGCATAGGTCTTTCTCTGAGAAGAAACTTTGCTAGAATCACAGCAAACTGCTCCCTCAACCGCTGTGGCCAGAGGTTGGTGCTAACTGCAATATTTAATGCAAAAGGTATGGCTCATCTGAAACTCTGATACATGCCTCATTTACTGTCCAGGACTAATGCCCCAGAGGGGCAGGGCTGTCCCGTGTTTCTGCTGGACTCCGGGGCCAGGAGCAGTGCTTTGCATAGTGCAATGAATGTTCTCTATGGTCATCAGTAGGAGGTGAAGCAGAGGGGATACATCAGGAGTTGCTCTGTCTTTAATTGATCTGCTGTTTGTGTTGTGAGTACTAATGGGTAGAGATTAAACTGTATGCAACCAACCCTAAAACAAGTTGCTATCTTTTTAGACTGGACTTGTTTTATAACATAGTTAATACACAAATGGTTGTCATTCATTTCTAAATAATAATTTTATATTTCAGCATGATGAAATGAGAAATACTCTCATTGTGTGTGTGTGTGTGTGTGTGCATGTGTGCGTGCGTGTGTGTGTGTGTGTGTGTGTGTGCATGCACCCAGGTGTGTAGTTCCAGAAGTTGCCATTGCCAAAGGCTTCCGTGCTGTCTTGCAGGTGCTGGTCCACATCTCGCCATTGCTTGTGTTTGGCAGGGCCTTCGCTTGCTCACACACTGGGCTGCATTTCTTTTATGTGCTCCTGGGTATACTCTGGAGCTTGGTCCTTGTGAGAGGGACATCTGCCCCTTTCATCGCATTTCATATATGGAAGCACCATAATTGATTTGTACTTATGCTTTGCTAGCCCAATAGTTTAGAAACCATCTTAAATGTGCATCTTTGTACTCTACTTTGTGCATGTTAATGCGTGTAACAAACTTAAATTCTTAGGATTTTCTTTTGTTGCAGGTGATACCAGAGTCTCCCTAAACAGTTTGGACTTGTAGTGATGCTCCTATCTCAGCCTCCCAGCCCTGGGATTATAGGTGTGCACCACCATGCCCAGATTGGGTGACCAGCATGGAGCACCTGAGGTTTCAGACCTGGCATGGCACAGGGTACTGGGATGGAACTTGGGTCCTTGTACTTGCCAAGCAGGTTCTTAGACCACCCAGCAATCTCCCTAGCCCTCTTAAGATTTTCTAATAGGATAACATTCTGATTATACAATCTTGTTTGGGAAAATTTGCCTTATTTATTTAAAAATATGGTATAGAAAACATGTTTTCCATTAAGTATTCTTAGAAGACAGTTTCTTGATTGACAACTGTGAAATTTATATTTATTTATTTATTTATGTATTTATTGCGGTACTGGGGATTGAACTTAGGACCCTGTGCTTGCCAGGCAAGTGCTTATTCTACTGAGCTATCTCCCTGGCCCAACAACTGTGAAATTCGAATGTATAATGAGCCAAATGTTTCCCTTACATGTATCTATACACACACGTGTACACAGATAGTTTCTAAATATGTTTTGGATCACTGAAATGCTTGTGCCCTTAAATTAAGAATCCTGTGGTGCCAAGATACCCTGAATCAGTGCCATGTGTGAAATTTCTACTACTTCCCTGCTGTGCATATCCAAAATCCCAGTAGGAGAATCCTGTGTAATTACACAGAGAACAACACATAAGCCCTAGGAGGCAGCCTTGCTAGTTTCAGTTTTCTATTGTCACAATTTTTGCTCTTTCCTATTCTCAGAATCTCAAACTTAACCCTCAGTGTCTTGAAGCAGAGCCAAGATGAGTTATGCTATGTTGCTAAGAAAAATTAGGGAAGGGTGTATGGCCCTTCAGAAAAGCAAATAATATTTTAAGCTTGGACATCAGAACTGTCAATATGTGCTTTGTTACATGAACAATGAATGGAATAAAGTGAAACAAAAGATGCCAAATTTGTGGCTCTTTGGACACTTTTCTAGGTCAGCTATTGCTCCTCACAGTGTAGGTCAGAGCCAGCTGCCGCTGTTAGGAATGAATAGGGATGCCCCAGTTTAATTGGGGTGCCTATCTGGATAACAAGCTCTCACTGGGTCTTTAGTGATGGAATACATTTGTCAGGTGGAAATTCCCAAAGCCCACAGCACTTGAGCCCTCATGTGGACTAAAAAGAGAAACTAAATAGTTGCTGTTCAAGGGACTTTAGTGAGATCCAGGGGCTTCCAGATCAATAGCCAGCCAGTAGTACGGGAGGTTGATAGGCTGGGCTGCGAAGAGCCATAGAGCACCCAGGGGCTCTCTTGCGCAAATGTCACTTGAGGTCCTTCATTTTGTACACCATGTAAAGAGGTAATCAAGGCTGAAATAAAGGGTTCTTTGCTTTATTCAGTTAAATAAGAATGTGAAGTTTTGATTGGCCATCTGTGTTAGCATGGAGGACCACCTGAGCTGCTCTCCTTGGATGAAGAACGATTCTCTTCATTTTCTCTGAGCCTGATTCTATTTCCTTGTATTGATATGTACAGAGCTGGCTAGGACTTCTCTTTATCCTTTCAATTGGCCTTAAGCAATATATATTGGTCTAGCTGAGATGCTGGTGGTAATTTCTGAAGACAGCATTTCTGAAGATGCGTGCTTCACTGATAACTCACACTTGCTGCTCTCCAATATGAGCTTGGTCGAGACCAGACAAAGAGTCAGTACTTCATGCCAATGGCTGGGATCTAGCCTTGAGAAAGAGACTTTAACATCTTGGGGCTTAAAGATTACATCAGAGCTGAAGCCCCAGACCATGGAGTCATTAGATACTATTTCAATAGCATAATGCAAATTACTCTGTCTGCAAATCATAGAGATAAACGCAGACCACCAACCTAGCCCAGCTCACAGTACTCACCTACTTCTCACAATGCCCTTCCTCAAGCCACACCTCCTTCTAGACTGAATAAAAACCTGGCGTGGCCCTGGGTTGCTCTCTTTGTTCCAGAAAGCCATCTTCATGGCTAGACGTAGGGCCCTTTGGCTCTCCTATCTATCTATCTATCTATCTATCTATCTATCTATCTATCTATCTATCTATCTATCTAAATCTCTATCTATCTATATATGTCTTCATGCCTTTGTTTTCGCCATGGATTACACTGGGAGTGGTAGATTGGAATTAACTTGGTGGAATTCCAATAATGCATTTTTGGGATTATAAATATAGACTTCTTGGGCTAAGAACCAGGAGGAGACTCCTACATCTTAGGAAGTTTATTATCTGCAAAGAGTACCTTTAAATGCCATAATTTTATTTATTTTCTTAAATAGAAACCCGAGTTTTACTATCTGTAACTCTGTATTGATTTCTCTAAACAACTGATTGCAGACATGTATTCATGACCGAGGATGTCCTAAAATAGAGAGCTCCTACCCCTGGCTCATTTTGTGAGCTATGTATTTGAGTAGTGGGAGGTTCTATCTGATTTAGAGGGATTAATGATCATTTTTAAAGCACCTGCACATGTATGATAAGCATTGAGAGTGATCAGAAAAAAAAAAAAAAAGAAGCGCTCTATCAGTCCCCATAGGTTTATAATCTGGTGCAGGCATAAAATTAAGATGCTCCAAATAATTAACAGCACAAGAGGGCACATGCACAAGAGGCTGAAAGTTGTGAGTATTTTGACAGGGGACTGAACTGTCAGAACTCCATGTACTTTGTTTTGTGGGGAAGAGATACAATCTCACCATTTTGGCCAGCCTGGCCTGGAGCTTGGGGTCCTCTCAGCCTCCTGAGCAGCAGTAAAGCTCCATCTACTCATTCACACTGAGCCTGCATTCAGAATACAAGAGCATGATGCATACAGGGGGATGTGGATGACGTGCTCTAATGAGCAACCCATTAATAATCAAGTATGTAAACAGCTTTAGAATCCTAAGTTTTCTAAAAAATCACTGGGCCAGGGAATAGGACACTCTTAAATATGATACACATTTTTATTCTGATGATGAAGATGAAAAGGGGCAAAGGGTGAGAAGTACATATTATAAATAAACCTGACACTGATTTGTTTTAATGTAAACAGTCACCTCTCATATAAGGATGCCACACCCCCAAACATTTGGCTACTATCCTGATATCTTGTGCCATAATGCTCCAGTTGGCTTAGAGTGTGTCAGTGTGCAAAGGGAAAGGCCTCTTGTCACTTAAGAGTGAGTGCAGTAACAGAAACCCTGCCTGCCAGCAGCTCAAGCAAACCAGCATAATAGGCTGCCCTCTTGTAGGGGGCAACTTCTATCCTGGTGATTCTTGGATTGGTTCTTTTGCAGCATGAAAAGGCACAGAGAGGAAACACCGGCAGCTCCCATTCCTTCTTTTACAAAAGCCCACCATATTCCACAGTGCCCACACAAGACTTTCACTTATTTCTTATTTGCAAGAAGTCTACACTTGTCTTCCGGGGTCTTGAGAGACCAAGTAGAATGCCTCAGAAATGAAATGATTAAATTCTTTTTGCATGATACGTTTTCCTTCACAAACAACTCTAAATTTACAAGCTCAGCTTCCAACTAGGTCCTCACGTTTGACCCATGAGCACAGAGTGATGGGCTAGGGCCAACACCAGCACCTGGAGGCCCAATCTTGATAACTAGAGCCTCAGAGTTTAGAATTCCACCTTAAACAGTGCATGTACATGCACCCTACAGAGGACAGATAAATCAACGGGCTTTAATAGGCTCTTGTCCCTGTAAAACTAGAGGACAAGTAGACTAATGATTCTTCTAAAGGGGAGACTTTTTAATGGACTTTTTAGAAATTATAAACATCAAGAATCTGGTACAGTTCTTGGAAAATACAGTATGCTCAGGAAATGGAACTGTTGGACAACAACTCTAACTTACCCTCATTCTGAATATATTGATTCTGAGTTACAGCTTTTGTTAATTCTGTCTCCAACCAGATGCAGGTTCTTTTGCTCAATTTGGATAGATATCACGGGCTGGCAAAATGCAGCACTCCTGCTATTGTGGCTCTGGGCTTTGAATGCCAATGGCTCTCAGTTCTTACTGATACAGCCTTTAATGTTCTTGCTCTTGGTGGCTCCAGGTCATGTCTGTGAGCTTCTCACTATGAGGTAAGACCTGCAACCCCTCTAGTGACTCTCTGAAACTCTTTCAGAGACAGCTTCTGTTGTCTCTCTGGGGATTTTCACAGCTCAGCACAGGACCTTGCTGGTCCCTGTCAGTCTCTGTCATCTATTGATGGTGTCTGCTAGTTGACACAGGTCTCTACTGGCCTCTGTCACGCCCTGGAAATCTTCAGGGCTAGCAGTCCCCAGTGTTGCCATTTTGATTTGATGCACATTTTTCATCCCAAGATAAGAATCACTAGTGGGCAATAGGACTCTCAAGCATAGCTTTGTTGGGCCTGTGCTGCAGCACAGGGGGATCATGCTCATAAGACAGCCCCTCTGGACTGCCATGAAGAGGGAAGGAGTGCTGGTTGCGCATCAGAGGAGAGGGCTCGTGCCTGTGCACTCATCTGTGCTTGGGGAGGACCGATTTGTAGGGTTTCCAAGTGATGACTGAAGAGGAAGGGCGTCTGGAGGCTACAGGGAGGAGTAACCCAGAGTGCGTACAGTACAGGGGAACATGGAATGGTTTTCTTTTTCAAGTCTGCCATGGTCAAGGGAAGAATCTTCCAGAGTATCCACAGGGCTTCTTGGACTGGCTTTGCTCTTCTGGCAGAAGCCCAGCTAACTCAACAAGTGGCAGGTATTTGCCTGCCAGTGTCTATGTTTACTCAGAAACAGTAAGGTTGAAACTGTGACTCATGACTGCTTTTCAGGAGTCTATAGAAGGCTTGACTATTGTTTGTGACCTTTGGTGTATGGGATTTCAGGGGTATCAGACATGGGCCCCATAATCTTTCTAACCATTGCTTTATCAGGTCTGTTTTTCCAGCTGCTCATCAGAGAATATTCTCCTTAGCTCCAGTTGTGCCTGGAGCTGGGAGGAGCTCATGGCTCTGGACCAGCAATGGATCCTGTCAACATGGTCTACAGAGTACTATAGAGCCAGTTCCAGAGGTAGCGGGAAGACCAAGGGACTCTTTCTCTAGGCCACCCTAAAAGAGGTGAGAGGGAGGGACAGGAAGGGATGTGACAGCTGCTTTAGTGCAAAGGTCCTCTGACCTCCCAAGGGAAGAGGAAGGGTTAGACCAAGTCCTTTTTTGTCTCATTACCACAACACAGAACTCACAACAGTTCTGTGGCTCATTACTTCAACACCTTTTCTTCTTAGGCCTACAGCCAAGCACCCAAGAAGACCATGTCTAATTTTATAGCTGACTACTTGGCAGAATCTCAGTGCTCACCATCAGTATTTATTGATTGGTTGATCGGGTTTCAAATCCACCTCTTTTCTACATTCCTGGCAAGAACCTGAAAAAACAGAAAATTAATGTATTAAAAATGCTTGGTCTCTTAATTGGATGCTATACTTTGATAAAGATTTCTTTTATTATAACATGAAAGATATCATCATTTTATTCTTCTAGCAATGTTGCTCATCTTTTTCTCTTTTCCAGATCATATTTGTAAGTTTCTGTTTCTTTCTTCCTTGCACATGAATTCTCTCCTGTTTTTCCCATTGAAATCCATTTTTAGCATCATAATTATCCTTATTTCTGTATAGTTCTCTTCTCTGTTTTTCAGCCATATGATAGATTCACTGTATTTGAAAGAAAATACCATTTGTTTCCTAGCATTTGATGTGAGTAACAGTGAAATGTTTGTTTAAAATTAATGCTTTGAGCAAAGAATCCTGTTTATTTGACATGTAATATTTTAATATTTAACATACTATGATGTAAAGCTTATGGAAGAAAAATCTCCTGGTGTGATCTGGTTGCCTAAAATTTGCATTCAGCTGCAACATTTTATTTGCTATAATTACTCACTGACAAAACAGAGAAGAGAAATGTGAAAATACAAAATGCTCTCAGTTTGCCTTTTATTTCATAATGTGGAACAATCCTCTATGCTTGAGGGAAAGAACATGAAAAAGAAAAGGTAGTTTAGTCAGATTCCAACTCGATAAACCAGCTATTTAGCAGTAAGGTGCAAACCCAAAAGGGTTTCCAAACAGTGTCTGAGGTCAGGTGACGTGGCCTTGAGGTTGCAGGGCGGGATTGTCACACTCCAGTTCTTACTCTAGAGTGTCACCTTGATGTTCCATGGATTTATTTTCTATGTACCATCTGTAGGTATGTTCTTAAGCTATTGAAATTTCTCAGAAGAAAGGTACCATTCTGCTTGGCTTTTGTTAGAAAACTCCCAACCATCACACTCTTTCCTCCTCCTGTTATTTCCAGTCTCGAAAGTCTCAGGCTTCAGTTGTTTCTGGGGTCTGTGTAGATGACACCAACCAACATGTAGGCATTGTGTGTGCCGGCCAATAGCACCTCTGTTGATTCCCTCCACTGTGATTAAAAAACAAAAAGTCCTGCATTCAGAGGTAGTAACCCTCCCCGCTCACTTCCTTGGGTGCCCAACCACCCTCATTGCCAGTTTGAAAAGTAAAAAGAATTTCTGTTTCAGAGATTCTGAACAGGGATGCCACAGAGCAGTTTTCTAAGAAGTAAATATTAAAAGGCATGGAAGCAATAGTTTTCTTCATGATTGAGTTAAAATAACACGCTCCAAAATAATACAAAACATTAATTTTGGCATCACCCTTGGGGCAAAACTTGTAGTACATTTGTAAAATTCGAAAACGACTAAAACAACTTTATATTGAATTCTTATAGTTCAAAGAGTCATTTTTGTTCTAATAAGCTTCTTTCTGCCCAAATGTCATTCAGGTTTCATCTAATTTATTCAAAGGCAGTAGTATACTTTTAGGACAATCTCTGGGAAACCACTTACCAAGGTAGGCAATATGCAGTTCAGGATTTCTGGCCATTAAATAGCTAATGAAAAAAACCTAATCATCACATAAACCATGTTGTCAGAATTTGGTAAAATTTCTGAGAAGTTCATATGTACTAAATGACACATTAAAAGAATAGTTTTCTGTAAAAAATCAATAATACAAAATTTAGTGATTCTTAGTCTCCACATTAATTTTTATGACTTAAATTCATTTTAACTGGATTTTTACACAGCTAAAAAGCTGTTTTGTGAGTTGAAAAATTTCAGGGAAACATTTTTCCTATATCATGGAGCTCATCATATATTTTAAAATTCTCATTATGTTTTCTAGTACAATCTTATGTTTTATGATTCTAAACGTATAGGGTATCATTAGGGCCAAAAACAGCACTTGCCTACTGTAGTATTTTTGCTAGTACTAAGAAACTGAATCACTATTGTTTTACATGCATCTAGGCGTGGAAAAAGAAAAGGAGAAATTGTAGCAGGCACAATATAGCACCTATGAATGAAATTTGCATTTTATGGATGATACATGGTGTGGCCATCCTAACAGGTCCTGTTGAAGTTAGACTATTTTAGATGTAACAAATGAATAGTAAATTTTTATGAAGGGAAGAGAACTTAATTGTCCAGCTTCACGGACTCTGCAGGGAATGTGGAAAGCCAACAAGAACTCAGGGAAGAGCGAGGCGGGCTTCATGGGACCTGCAGTTGTGCAAAGTCTCTACTGCTTCTTCCATTACTTGTGTTTGTTTTCTTGATTCCAGCATCTTCAGACGACCAGCTTGGACTTGCCAGTCCTTGTTTCTACCATGAGCACTTCACCTAATCTCTTCTCACTTGGTCTGTGTTAGCAAGTGCACACTTCTAAGAGCAATTGATTTTTTTTTCTTTTTATCCAATATTCTGTTTCTTATTGTGAGAGAGTTTTACAAATCAGTCATGTTACTGTATTCCCCTAAGACCTGAAACCATCCTCAGAATCTTCATTAAAAATTTGTTGGTCATTTTTTTCCTCCCTGGACTGTACTTGAAATGCTCGATTCATTTAGATCTCTTTAAAACTAACAAAAGCAGCCAGGCTGGGCTACAAAGTGAGCTCAAGGCCAGCCTGACCTGCATAGCAAGACTATGTCTCAAAAAGACAAACAAAATAAAAATAACCTAACAAGAGCTCAATCAAATAAAAGAAGTTTTCAATCAGGGTTTATGTATCTTCTAAGATATACTTGTTTATGGTGCAAAGATATGTGTAACATAAATTTTACATTCTAACCAGTTTTTAATGTATTAATCAGGGCCAGGCATGGTGATGTGTGCCTGGAATTCCAGCTTTTGGGTGTCAGGAGGGTCTTTGAGAGCTGAACCTGAGGTACAAAGTGAACTCAGGGCCGATCTGAACTGCATAGCAAGACCCTACCTCCAAAAGACAAAACAAAGCGAAATAAATTCCTTAATATATCAGTCACTGGCATTGAATACCATTACAAAATGCTGAACCCTACCAACTTCCAAAACTCTATCACTGCTAACAGAAAATCTATGCCTAACTCCCAGTAACTTTGGCTGTTATAGAGATCACATGCAGGGTGTCATACAGAACTGTGTCTTTTTATGCTAACTCACGCCTCTTAGCATCATATTCCCTAGGTTCATCCACATTGGAACACGTTGGAATTTTATTCCTTTTTGAGGTTAAATAGCATTCCATCATATGGATATACACATTTTGTTTGTAGAGGGAAATGCATTTTAAGCTGGTCTTTCAAGGAAGACAATGTATATCAGTGTTGCCTCTTGGAATGGAAAGTTCTGAAGCAACTGATCAGGCAGTAAGGTCCTTACAGATCTCACTCCTATTCAGTTTTCAAGTAGAGCAACCCTTGAGATTTAGAGGTTTACTTTCAGTTCTTTTAACTTCTTTGCATTATGCTTTATAAACACAATCGTGCCTAAAATTGGTTCCAAGGTTTATGTCAAGTAATGCATAGCTTGTACCTGGCATTGCACATCATGAACGTTAAGAAAATTTCATTTCCTCCCATGTTTTCCATTCTCCATGTCTGCAACTTCTACCAATGTCAAAGAATAAAGAAAATAGTCTTGTGTGTATCTCTCTGGACACAGTGGAGTCAAGAATGCTGAGTTCCTGTCACATTGGGATAGCAAGATCCCCAGACCAGAAAGACTGTCCTAGCACATCTTGATCCTTCTTTCTGTCCATCCTCTGGCCTGGGGATGGTTGACCTGCCAGAGCAAGTGAACCTCAGAAGAGGACGGAAGTTAGGTTTTTTTTGTGTGCTGTGCTGGAGACATCTTTTCCACAGTAGAAGTGTCCATCTCTCTTAAAAACAGCTTTTCTGCTCCCCATGGAGAAAAGAATCTTTTTTATTTTCACTTTGATAAAAAGAATTTCCATCTTCCTGCCAATCCAGTAAAAATTGAAAAATACTTGCACTTTCCTGGTATGAGGGTATAAAATCTACGTGACATGGAGACTAGAAATGGCATAGTTATAGCAGATGGCAAGAAATCCAATTGGAAACACATCCTCTTCATCCTGCTTTTGAGTAAGATGGGAATGGTTGGCTATGGGGACTAGATCAAACTTAGCATGCATGGATGAACAGTAGACTGAGGCTCCTGGTCTACTCTGAAATTTCTGAGAGAAATTCTTGGTTAAATCCATTGTCTCTCTATGTCTCTTTTTAAAAAATAATTTTATTGAGAAACAAATAGCAATTAAATGGTTTCAAAACCAAATAGTAAGACATTAATCTTTGAATATTGTTGTCTTAGTAGTTTTTCACTGTACAAGATGCAGGCATGATATCCTGTCCACAAACACTATTAGAACAAATCTTTCTATTCATTGAATTAAGAGAATGTAGCTTTATATCTATCCTAACTATACGTCTCTGCAGAGCTCTGTCCAAGGGAAATTTAAAGACATAGAGCAAGTGGGACCACTAGTTGGCTAATTACTGCCACATCTGCATAAGCAGCTATTAAAAGTTTAACAGGCTTTCTCTTCATATTGGTAGTTAACATGGGTTCCACCGGGCTGAGAAGCAAACAGTTATGGTCTTATCAATCTGCCTTTCTGCTGTGAAACACTTTCTCAGCAACTTCTATCAACTGAGACAAATTCATTCTTGCAAACCCTTCTAACTTCTGCACTTGTGTCAGATATCTGGGGCCCACTGAGCAAGGTGTAATGTTCTAGTTTTAAGGGCTCCTACAGGCAGCTCTGCTCAAGGAGTGCGAGAGCTTCACTTATAATAGGGCAGAAAACCTCGAGAAAAGACTCAGCTCACCTGGGCTGTGTGAGGTGGACAGTTAGTTAAGGTCTTGATATGTGTTTCTGTAGACAAAATGTGGTGGATCCCAGTAAAAGTAATCTCAATCTAGCATACTTTCTGTATATTTTACCTGCATGACTGCCTGGGTTTTGATATCTTTTTTTTTTTTCTCAGAAGCAGGGGATTAAACTCAGGCCATCGTGCTTGCCAGAGGAGTGCTTATTCCAGTGAGCCATCTCCCCAGCTCCAGCATTTTAATATCTTATAGTGAAGAACAAATTTTTTCAGAGCTTGGAACACATACACTCAAAGCATGTGCACTTGAGCTAACAGGTAAATGTATAAACTAGAGCTTCCCAGGGACCACCCACTTGGGACCCCCCTTCCTGTCCCTTTCTAGGATAGGAGCTTTCTTTCTCACAATAAATATTTTCTGCTCATAAAAAACATAGAGCAGAGTTGCTGTACACAGACCCCTGCCCCACTCAGCCTTGGAATTGCCGTGTGAAGTTCCACAACACAGAGAGTATTTGTGGAGCTGTGTTTTCAGACACCTTCCTTAAGGGGGAAAGTGTGTCAATAGGAACAGTATTGAGTTCTTTGGGGAGGACAGTGAGTGGGACTTGGTTTTATATGAAGTGACCCTTTCCCGGCTCTAAGATAGGTGTTTCTTTTTTAAGGATTTTGACCAAACCATCTCCCCAGCCCCGAACATATCAGTCTTGATAAGCTGACTAAAAGTTTCTGAGTCCTTGGAAAGTACTAGTTCATCATCTTCAAATCTGTCCCACAAAAGTCTGTGGTACATGGCAAGGAGTTTATATAAGGTTAAGCAGCAGGTTTCCATTGGACTTCCGGCTCCTAGGAGCCCTAGCTATGTTAGTTTGAGCTAATCATTTAAGCTGTCAAAGCAGAAGTGGCTTCCCTAGGAAATGGTAATAAGCTTGCTCCTTCAGCATCCTGATCTTGGAGTTTGGCTTAAATAAGAGCTTTCACTAAATCCTTGAAGTAGTGTTTGCCATGTAACGTGCACCCAAAAAGTGTTGATTCCTTCTCCTCCTTCATTCCTTTGTAGTCTACTTTTTCTTGGTACAAATGTTAATACAATTAGGTTCAGTGAAGCCCCATTTGTATGACACAAGCATTGACTGAGAGCCTCAGGAATGCATTTGAGAATCACAGAAAGAGTCTGTCACTAACACCGTTGTCCATGGTTACTTTGTTTTGTTTTGCCTTGCCTTTTTCTAGTTAAGGGCTTTGCTATAGAGTTCCTTTTTCCCATTTCCATAGGTGCTACATAGTGTTTGACAGGCATTTTATGTGTGCTGAAATATGTGTGAAGTGGCCCGGCGAGGCCCACTGCTAGATGCTGCCACCCCATGCTGCCAGGTGGAGCAGCCAGTGGGTCTCTTCAGTGTCTTCCACAGTTGCATGTCCTGGGCTGGAACATTTGCGCATCAAGAAGCCAGGTGCACTGAATGGTCACACTTTCTTCTGTGGGTCAAGGAAAGCTTTCGAGGTGCAGTGTTGCAAATCTCAGCGTCTACCCCAGGAAATGTGCATTGTCTCTTCCAGTGTTGGAGAACCTTCGACATGTGTACTACTGAAAGCTCTTCGTACCATTGAAAGTTTCCTAAGGCTTGCCATCTTGGGGCTCTCTTCTTTTTAATTCTTCAGAAAGTCACGTAGTGACAGGATATTTCTTTTCCTTACGGTAGAGTGCTATCTTCTCTGGTCAAAGACAGACAGACACACCCACACCCACATGCCCCCCCACACCCACATATAAATGTTATATTACCTTCACACCAGTGGGAGTTTGATTTTTTTTTTTTTTTCAGAACCAGGGATTGAACTCAAGCCTTGTGCTTGCCAGGGAAGCACATTCTTCTGAGCTATCTCCCTGGCCCTGAGTTTAATATTTTAAGCAGCTATTTCTCCTATATTAGTTCCTTAATGAGAGAAATAAGCAAAACCACTGACTTCTCACCAATGACATGTAATAATCTGGCATCATTGTTGGGGAGGCTAAGGATGGAACTTAAATGTTTCCAGACCAAGATGGAGCATGAAAAGGGATCTGAAGGTACCCAAGATGGTATAAACCATCAACAACAAAGAAAGCAGTCTGCTGTTGCTCCACGTTACCTTTAAAGAAAATAATATATGGCCGTCAAGATACTGACTGATTGGTCCTCCTCCTGGATCATTAAGGAACCGTGTGATACATCTATGTATTATGTCTAACCCAAGGCACACTTGAGAGGCTTTGCCTGGGGCAGGGGCTGAGCAGGCATGGCAGAGCTGAGTTACTTTTTTAAGTAGCAGGATCACAGGGTGCATTTACATTTCTTCTATGTTTTTTCTATCCGACCATAACAAATCATTTAGCTTGCAAATATTTTCCTGAATTTCTATTTTTTAATTTAATACTAATTTTATATTCTGTAACCTTTCTTCTTTTGTTTTTGTGTGTACTACTTCTTTCCAGTAATTGTTGGCAAACCTGTCATTTGGCTCTAAAAAGGAATTTGAATCAAATCCAAAACTTATTAAGTTCTATGATTAAAATTTCTAAATATTCATATGTAGAGTTATTATCAAATTAAACTTGCTTTATGGCTTTAGTAGCATGAATTTAGAAAATTTTTCAATGATGGAACAAAGCCATTAAATGCGCTCCCCTCTCAAATATGCATGGCTCCGCGTTAATTCTCTGAAAAGCACATTGCAATAAGTATGTATGAAATGCCTAACTTTGAGTGCTGCTGTGGATACATTTATACTTGGAAAGTATACCAAAGGAGATTGTGTAGGTGTACCTGAGTATGAAAGTTTTTAAGAAAACCTTTTTCGGCACTGGAACTTTTCTATTTGACACTTTTTTATTAATTTTATTGAGAAACAAGTATCAAAGAGACAGTTTCAAAACAGGTTAGTAGGACATTTCCAATCATTAATACATTGCATATTGTTGTAGTAGTTATTCTTAGTACAAGATGTGGATATGATATCTTGTCTGAACACTATTAGTATAAATCTTCTCATTTAACTAAGAGAAAATAGCTGTATATCTATCCTATTTTGTATACACACCTGCAAAATGGTCCTTCATTTATATCCCCTTTTTTGTTTTATCAGAGATGGGTATTCCATTGCTACTTAAATATTGTAGGTGCATGTGTCAGCAAAATAATACAATGTAGTCCAGTAGTCCATAATAGTAGTGGGTTATCCATGGAACTGGCCATATCAGAAGGTGTTGACTTGAACCTTTGACAGCTCAGCATATTAATATGGCTTTACTTTTTATACCTCATTTTTATACTTTTCTGCTGGATGGTTAAGACCAAGATAAAGCAAGACCTATACAACAAGAAATGTGACTTTTGTGTCTGACAAGGTCAGTCAGATCCCCTCAGCATCAGTACAGGAAACCCTGTACTGCAGTTTGCAGATCCTTTGTCAGTGTCAGCCACATGGATGAGTCATTACTTGACCAATCTGCTCTCTGTGAAAGTCTGAAAGGAGGTTTTCTCTCCATGTGACTCTTCCTAGGCACACTCTACACCATCGATCACTTTCCTGTGTGGCCCCATAATCTCCTTGATCAGAAAATTTGGGGCACCACTGAGGATTTGGCACTTTTAACCTTCTCGACATGATGTGAGGTTATATTCGAGAAAGACTGGAGAAGGTAAAATGGTGAAGCTCAGAGTTGAAAGAAATGACATAGGGAACTAGAGCACAGCCAACATGGCTTCAGAGAACTGAGGTACAACTGGTAAGAAAGTGAAAAGCAGGAACACTATTATCAAATGACTGACTTGACTTTTTCCCCCTCCTCATAAACTTTGAAAGACTTTTTGTAGCTTTTACGGTGGAAAGGTCTTACCGGCCCTCTACTCCAACGGTCTTTCCTTTCTTTAAGCATGGGTGGAGATTTCCCTGAATAATCGGTGCATTCTATTTTGACCAGTTCACATGTTGAGAAATGATAATGTGGGCAGGCCAAATGCATGTTTCAGACACACTAGGGAGAATGCTAACATGGGGCTCCCATTAGCTGAGAGGGATTTGTGGGGCTGTTCATACATGAAAGAATGCTGCGGATAAAAAAAAATAAAGAGAAGGAAAATAGAAGGCTTTATACAACAGGGCAGCAACAAGAATTCATAAAATAATTACAAGTGACATATGTGTTATAATACTAACTAGGATAGCTTATTTTAGGTGGTGTGGTTAGGGCAGATCTAAGAAGGCTGCAGCTAAAGATGCAAAGGAGAGAGTCATACTAACAATGAGGGAAAAATCATCACAATCACAGAGGAGAAGTGGTATCCCAGGTACCGAGGTAGAAAAGTTGGGTGAGTCCACATCCGCAGAGAAGTCCAGGTGCCCATAGCGTGGGAACCAAAGCAAAGGCTGGAATGAGACGGACTGGGACACAGCGAGAAGTTGGGGCACATGGAGACTGTGTTTCAGATATTAAATTTCAAATGCCCTGTATTTTCAGACTTAGACAAATTAAGAAATGCAAAACACCCAGTAAACGTTGACTATCTGATAAACAATAGATCCTTTTTAAAAAGTATAATTATGGCCCCAAATTCTCCAAAATCCAACTTTTGAGCACTGATATGGTGCCAAAACTGGAACATTTCGCACCATGAAATTTTGTTCAGTGCCCAAATTTATTAAAGCCACTGTGAAAAATTACTTTCTTGAGTTATGGGTAGGAGGTATATATGAAATATGAATGGATTCTGTGTTTAGACTTCAATCCTATCCCCAAGATATCTCATTATACACATGCAAATATTCCATATCTGAAAGATTTCTAGTCTCAAACATTTTGCATAAGGGATACTCAATGTGTTTTTCACGGGGCATACTTTCAGGTTAAAAAATAATTTGTTTATCTGAAAGTTAAACTATTCTGATGTCCTGCATTTTATCTGACAACCCAAACTAGAGAGTCACCGGAGGCTATAAGTGGGGAAGTACTGTGATCTGATTCTTGTTTTGATAAGTCAGCTGGCTTTGTTTCCTTACTGCAAATTTCAGCTGCCACTTTTGAGTCCCCAGGAAAAGAAGCAGAAGGATGACTTTTGTGCTTTCCTGGTGTTGAGAACAGTGATCTCTGGGAGTCCTTCTTTGCTTTCCCACTGTTTCTAGATGAGCTGTCAACTGTCAAGTCAAAAAACTTAAAACAAATTAAGTTTAATGGAGATGAAGAGAACAGAGAATGCTTTACAGATCTGGCAACTCTCAAAGGCAGAAGAGGTGCAGCGAGCCCCGCTTCAAAGTGCATGGTGAGCCACTGCCCTCATAGAGGCATCTGGAGGTAAGGTAGAGAAAGCGCTTGACTGACTGTGGCTCAGTGTGGCTACCGGGCATGGCCTGGTCAGTGGGCAGCCGATCATTGGCCAGAGTTGGGCAGCTGGAGCTCAGGCAGCTGTCAGGAAAGATGAACTCATAAATTAGGCATTGGGTTTCTTTACATACTCAGGGTGTAGAGGAGCTTAAGACAGAAATCTCCAGCCAAATTTGGTTTAATACTCTTCATCTTTTAGTGCTCAGCCAAGACACAATTCCTACCCAGAAACCCATGTGTCTTACCGACTCCAAAGACATTATTTGGTACAATTCCCTTATCAGGTTCTAATTCACCCCTCTTCAAGCAGAGGGTTCAAGTCTTGGCTCATAATTGCTTGTCATCTGTCCTCGTTACCAGACTGAGGATCCTCTCAAGACGCCAAACATGTCTCTTCTCCTCCCTGTTACCTGGATTTAGTTTGAGGTCTGAAGCAATGGGCACACTTGCAAGGATGAAGCAAGACAGCTCTTCAGCATCAACTCTGAGCCTGTGAGTCATCAGATCTTCTGTGAGTTAAACTTCTGCAGTATTAGCTGTTGAGTTTATTCAGTGAGCACGTCAAACTATCAAGTATTATGAAACATCTTGGAGACATCAGAATCTACATTAGTGTCCCTAAAAAACTTATGTACTAGCTAAGAGATAACACGGAAAAGTGAGGAAAGCCATCCAAAAGGTAATGAAGTATTTGAAGAACTGTCAGAGTTTTGACACTCAGTGATACTTAACTTGGATTCCATGCCCTGATGACATAAGGACACAGCAAAGGTACCATTCCCTTATGAGGCTCCAATGCACCCTTCTTTGAACAGAAGGTTTGAGTTTTTGGTTCATAATTGTTTGTCCTTGGCATTGAGGTCTGTGATCCCTTGAAATTAGGTGCAGAGTTTCTACTGCATTATGGTAGTAAGACAACATCCAGCTTTGGCCATGTGAAAGTACCTGATCCCCAAATTACTGACAGCCTTCTTGTCAAGTGCTACAGAAATTCATGTTAGACTGAAGTTTCCAACATGGAAAGAAAATCTATAAACAATGGAAAAAGTGAAGTCTTAGTGTAGAATTTCTGAAATACTAATGGTAATAGTTGTGCAATTTTATTGTGTCCTAATTAGAGATTTGTATTCAGTGAAGGAAGCCATAGAAAAACATAAAGAATAATGTGAAAGAAAATATTACACATGTCTAATTGCTAATAGATTTAAACTTTATTTCTGCTAATTTGTAAGCAAAATATATGAAATAATTTTAATGGGAACGTAAAAAATATAAATAGGTAGTTTATAGAAGAGAAATCTTGACTGTCATATGTATTTATTTTTTCTTTCATATATGTATTTGGGTTTTTTTTTCCCATTATAACAAGAGCTCTTTATTACATGGTTCTGAATACACAGCAGGGCAATCGTGTTCCCTGAAATTTTACCATCATTCTGTAAGAGCTGATTAACGTTGTCCCTCAACACTAATCCTAAAAATTAGGATTAGCTTCCTTGAAATTCCCCTTACAAAGCCTTGTGCAAAAGAGGTTAAGCACCAGTGCAACTGTTGCTATCAGTGCTTTTATTTTGTTCTCATCTTATCACCCAAACATGCAGTTCCTTCCTATATGCCTGACTCTGTAAAATGGATGTGACACCATGCCCGTGGAGATTTTTCTTTCTCAGTATTTGGAGACATGAATACTTGAATGAAAGTTGCTACTCTCTAGAAAACAGAAGAAGGAAAGGGCACATGCTGATATTACTGAAGAGTCACAAAACAAAATAGATTATGGTAGTTGTTTAGTAAAGCAAAGCATTAGAATTAATGTATGTGTCTACTTACCGGAGAATAGAAAACTTAACTATGGCTTATACTAGTTATACTATATTTGTAGTATTTAAAGATGATTAAAACCTAACCCAGCATAGCTGAACAGAGCTATGACATGGGCCACACATGTAATTTAGAATTTTTGGTAGCTACTACAAAAAACACTAAAAACACTCAATTTTACTTTTTTTATTTTATGTATTTGGTACAGAGTCTCACTACCCAGATTGGACTCCTAATTATCCTCTAGTTTTCAGCCTCCCCAGCACTAGGATTACAAGGGTATGCCACCATATCTAGACTTGGGTGCCAGCTCAGGGGCTGGAGTGAATTTTACTATTTAAAAAAATAAACAAAATTAATACTTCTTTTAATTTTATATTTCATTTAGTCTATATAAGACATTTACTTTCAATGTATCGCAAGCTTACAAGTTATTAATGTTATCTTTTACACCTCTGTCCTTTATTACCTTTAGTACTCGGTGTGTAGCAATGCATGGCACATTGGGCCCATCCCCAGGCATGCTGAGTCAACAACAGAGTCTGGGCGTGGTGGTGTACACCTGTGATCACAGTCCTGGGGAGGTTGAAAGCAGGGGGATCACTATGAGTTCGAGTGAAAGCCTGTGCAAAAACCAAAACAAATCCTAAAAATTTAATTTTCTCATTTGCACTGGCTACTTGACAAATGTCCAGCAGCCACAGGTGAGTAGTGACCACTTGACCAGCTCAGACTTAGAGCCACCAGTGGCTAAGAACATAACCACGACAAAAAACGAGTTGGAACAAGATTTAGAATAAAATGACAATTAAGGAGTGGCCAAATAGCTCAGCAGATTAAAGCGCCTGCAAGTAGCTTCAGGAGCCTGGGGTTCAATCCCTGGGCCTGCTGTGCCAGCCCCGTCACCAGGGCATGCTGAGACGGCGATTGAGACCGGGAGTGGTGGGTCATGCCTATAATCTCAGCTCTTAGGAGGCTGCAAACATAAGAATCACTACAAGGCCAATCTAGTAGTGAGACCCTGAACACCCTGTAGATCCTTCCCTAAAATACAAAAAAAAAAAAAAGTAAATTAAAAATAAAATGGCAATTAAATGAATATAACATATATAAAAACCCAATCCTTTTACAGCTTTTGTCAAACAAATATATGTATGGAAATATTTGAGAACACTGGTATGTCTACAATAGTGAGGCAGCACGGAATCAGCCAAGTGTAGTCCATGAAGCTGTGGTGCACATGCCCAGGGGAGATGGTAAAGAAAGACGCATTTGTGTCATGCGTAGGAACATGGCTATATCTTGGGTTACAGTGCAAAGTGAGATAAATCACACAGGTTAAATATACCATGGATTCTGTTACCTATGCAACCAAGGTATGAATATTAAAAACACAAAATAAGAGATATGAGGAAGCGGGCAGGTAGAGTTTGTAGGAATCAGGAGGGGCTCCAGGGCCAGGGGCAGTCAGAGGAAAGGGCTAAGAAGGGTTCCAGTGCAATGTGTATACCTATCAATTACCTGCAATTAACACATTCAGTACGTGTGCACTGTGTATCCCAAGTACGTGCTAATGATCGAAGGGGGCAGTAGAGAGACGTGTTGGGAAGTTTGGGCCACAAGTATGCTATAGGTCACTAATGTTACTCAGTTTGGGGCATTCAGCCCCAAAACAAAAAGCAATGAAAATCAGCACTGCAGAAAGCAGTGATGGGATTGGAATCCAAATTAGAATTAAGATTTCCTGGTCACCTTTGCAAATACTGTCCTCTGCACTTCCTTCTGAAACCACAAATGGAATCATACCGGTTATTGCCAAAGAGGTTCCTGTCCTTGAAGAGCAACGCTATGAACAAATTCAAGGACGTGGGCCTGGAGGTCTCTCACCTCTCCAACAGTGGGTTTGCAAAGATCAGATCTGAGATCCTCTCAATCATGAAAGAATCCAAAATGAGCCCCAGTACAATTAACAGCCCTCACGACTACCATTCACCCTCCATCGTGTTTTGTAGGCCAGTAATGTGCCAGCGGTTGTGGGGTAGATTATGTTCTCCAGTAAATTTACATGAAGTTCTAAACCCTCCCACCTCTGAATGTTAATGTATTTAGGGATAATGCCTAATCCTATGGATTAATCCATCTTTCAAGGATATGGCTATCCTTGTAGAGGAGGAAATTAGGACAGACAAAGGCATGGCCAGGAAAGAGGCTTTGGGAGAAGCCAAACCTGTCCTGCCTTTACCTTTGACTTTGTTTAGACTCCTGAACAATGAGAAAGTAACTTCATGTTTAAGCCATCTTGTCTGTGATCTTTTGTCATGGCATTCTGTTTGAACTAATAATACATCTAATACATAAAACTATTACAGAAAGTTTGAGGGACAGTTCAGCATTGAGAGGGTAGTTCTGGAAGTAGTGGGATGAGATTTAAATCCAGCCTGCCAATTACTAAATCTGAGATTCTTAGTGTCTTTTTTTTCTTATCAAGGAATTGTATTTATGTCCAAGGCATACTAGGACAGCTAAATAGTGACGGGATGTAAAGACTGTTTTTGTGTTAGCTATCTGTTAGCTATCTGTTTTTGTGTTTTTGTGTTAGCTATCTGGTCATTAGGACTGTACTGATTTCTGGCTATTATACTTTCAGCGCTCACAGCCAATGTGGATGACAGCTGGAATAACCTAACATATGTGTTCATGTCATGTGTGATCTTAAGAAAATAATAAACAGTGAGATTGCTTCCCCTCATTCCAGTGAGGAGAGCGTCACAAGCATGGCTTTGTGTTAATTACGATTGTTCCAAAATAAAACATGACTTGAACATTCTTTCGACACTAGCCTTGTTGATGGGTCCACGTGTAGTTAAGTTGGTGTTTGGGATCCCTGAGAAATTGAACTGAGCAGTTCCAGGCACCAGAATAGGCACCCACGTCTGCAGCATGGAGTGTAACAGCAGCCTCAGAGAGGGACAGCACTGGAACAACATGGGTGGCAATTTGTCATCTCTTTCGTTTGTTTTTCCTTCTGAAATGCATTCAGGCCAGAAATAGTCTTAGCAGTCCAGAAGACAGCACTGCTGTAGGCCGACTGTGGCACCTTCTCTCAGGATGCTACTGTAATGTGCCTGCACCTCTAAATGCACCCAGCTCCCGGCAAATGTCACGGTGTGAAAGCAGGCTCTTCAGTGTTTTTAAGCTGGTTACCTCCATACATTAAGCACCAGTGGATAAAAGCAGATGCTTAATATTCAGGGGATGTGCTGAGAATGTTCCTGTTTGTTTGTATGCTCAATTTCCTAAAATCACATAACCTTTGTTATCTTGTAATACATAAAAGGGATGGTTGGAGCTGAGAAAACTATTTACTGTGTCAGATAAACAACTCACAAAATCCCATTTAAGGTAATAATGGCCTGCATGGCAATGGACCTTGGAAGAAACTCGTGCATTAGCCTGGACTGAATCCTATGCATGTTTCTCAGTAAAGTCTATGATTTTTAAAAATGTTACCAAGTCATACTATCTAGGAACATTACTAGCTTTATTGGACTATTTCCTATTTCCATTCCTTCCTCCTACTTCTCTTTCTGTATGTCAGTATATCTCATGCACATGTCTTTCCTTGGCCAGAGGCTGATTTTTTTGCTCTTTTATTTTTCCCCTTAAATTTCTTTGTAGATTTTCTTTCCTTCTTTCTTTCTTTCTTTCTTTCTTTCTTTCTTTCTTTCTTTCTTTCTTTCTTTCTTTCTTTCCTTCCTTCCTTCCTTCCTTCCTTCTTTCTTTCTTTCTTTCTTTCTTTTTGTACCAGGAATTAAGCTCAGGACCCTGTACTTGCCAGGCATGTACTCATGCCACTGAGCTGTCTCCTCAACCCTGACAAGTCCCATATCCATGGCAGTGGAGACCTAATGGGATCTCCTAGAGACAGTCCTATGTACATCAGAGTGGTGCTGTACGAGCCTCAGCAGTCAGGGTGTGACATCTCCCTCAGGCTGGTCTGTGAACCCTGAGGGCAGGCCTGCCCAGGCAGGTGCTGGCAGCTGCCAGTTCTGCATGAACAACATCTTTGGAGTGACTATGCTTGCTGAATTGACTACTGCTCTGTTAGAAACCCACCTGTTTCTTAGAGACCTCATGTTTGCTTAAATTGAACACTGCATTCTGCAGAATGGTCAAACTGGTTATATTCAAATTGCTTATAATAAAATATAATGAGACGTGATAAACGAACAGAGAAAGGATCTCTTTAAATAATTCCACTGTGGCAAAAAATTTCTCTTTACACACATGACCCAAAAACTGCTCAGATTTATTCACATTTGAAATATTAGGTAGATATATAAAGCAGATTCATGCTTCTGAAAAATGCAAGCCAACTATTAATGATAGAAGAAATAGATTTTAGGATTTTTTTTTTTGACAGGGTCTCACTATGCAGCCCACATTCACAGTGATCCTCCTGCTTCCTGCCTCCCTAGGACTGGGATTACAGGCCCGCGCCACCATGCCCGGACTCCATCGCTGGCTCAGCACACCCGAAGGCGGGGCCGGCGCAGCATGCGGAACCAGGAATTGAACCCTGGCCGCCGCGCTTATCTAAGCAAGTGCTTAGTCTGCTGAGCTACACCGCCAGCCCTTAGAAGAAATAGATTTTAGAAGGGCATGCAGTTGGCTGGCACCAGAAGGTGGGATTGGCAGGAAGATTACAATTTCTTCTGAGCCACAGCCCCACAGAGGTGGCTATTGCGGGTGATACAGTTAGGAAATGCTCAGGCCAACCCCACCCTGCCTTCCTCCAAAAGCGTTCTTCTTCCATGTGTCTCCATTTTGTTGTTTTAGAAACCTGAAAAACATCTGTATCCTCTTTCTTCCCTGATCTGTATTCAACCGTTTTCCTCTCTGCCTCCTATCTTTTTGAGGAGTGAAGCTGTTTCCATCTGAGAGGCATTTATCTGTCCCAGACAAGATGAAAACAAGAGGTGAAAGAGAGAATTCTTTCTCCTTTTTACAATTTGTATTTTAGATTATGATTTCAAAATAATCACAATATATAGTTTCTGTCTTACACATTTTAAGTGGCCCTTCAAAAGATTTTCTTATGTTTATCCACCTTGTTGAGTGTCAGATCTCCAGAACACTTTCATCCTGCCTAACTAAAACTCGTGTCCTCCTTTTGTAGAAAATTCCCATCTCCCTTTCTTTCTTTTCCTTTCTCCTCTTCTTTGCCCTTTTTGATTCATTTCTTGTAATGGCCAATGTGGACAACCAAGGAGAACAATGGCATGTAGGTCAAAATGACATCAATTTCTCAGTGATTGGTTATTTGGTTCTAGACAATGACGTTTAGTCTAGATCACTATCTGGTATCCCTGCAGATTACTTTTTAAAATTTTGTTTGATTTTTTTTTTTTTTTTTTGAGTTTGAAGTTCCAGATGTGTTTCCCCATTAAGAATATGTTGCTTTTGCTTTGGCCATACAGTTGTATGTACAACGTGGGCAACCCAATGATCTTCAGAATCTTCAGAAGATTTCAAATTTAGCAGTTAATTAGAAGGATTCTCACCCTGACTAACTATACATGCTGATACCTGTGAACTAAGCAACTGCACTGAAGATGACAATTTGTAGTAGTAAATTCAGGCTGGGAGTGCCTGCCATTCTGGCTTCTGAATAGGTGCTGCTTGTCATAACATGCTGTTTGCTGCTGAGCTGTCTCTCAGGTAGATGTTTGTTCCAAACAGGAGGGTAGTGGTGAATGAAGGCAGGACAGAGGAAAAGGAGTGATGTGGAACTGTCCTGTTACAATGCTGTATATGGTTAGATTTCTAAACTTATGTATAAACATATATAATTGTTAATTCCTATTTTTTAAATATATTTTAATTTTTTTAAATATTTTGTAGGAACTTAAAGTTTAACATGTCAATATTTGATGAAAAATACCTGTTCCGTGTTAAGCCTAAGATGTTTGATATTTCAGATCAAGAAGTTAAGCTTAAGAGCCTAGAATGCATGTTAATAACAATAACCTTTTCTTCGAGAGGGTCAACAACCTAAGTTTGCAGTCCTAAAATTGGAGAAAAAGGAGGACCACAAGGGCAGCCAACATTTTGGCCCTAGCTTTTCAAGGTCAATGAAGACTTAGAACATAGGAGAACCTGTGCTGTAACATCATGTAACTCAATTGTATCCAAAATTTTCTAGTCAAGGAGATTATGAGGCCACACAGGAAAGTGATTGAGGATGTAGAGTGTGCCTAAGGAGAGTCACATGGAGAGAAAACATTCTCTCAGGCTTTCACAGAAAGCAACTTGGTCAAGCAATGGCCGTGACTCATCCACATGGCTGACACTGACAAAAGATCTACAAACTGCGGTATAGGGTCTCAGGATAAATCCTGAGGGGATTTGACGGACCTTAATCAGATACAAAAGCTATATTTCTTGTTACATAGATCTTGCTTTATATTGATCCTAACCATCCAGCAGAAAAGTATTAAACCAAAGTATAAGCAGTAAAACCATATTATTATTCTGAGCTGTAAAGGACTCAAGTCAACAACTTTTGACATTGCCAGACATATGGAAAACCCAGTACTATTATGGACTATTGGACTGTTTGGGAATATTTTGCTGAACTCACACAACTATATTATTTAATTGACAAAACTAAACAAAAAAAGGAGACACAAATGAATGACCATTGTGTATCTGTATATTCAAAGTGGTTAAGATAGCTATACAACTACATTCTCTTAATTCAATGAATAGAGGGATCTGTTCTTATAGTGTTTGTACACAGAATATCATGTCTACATCTTGTACAACAATTAGCTACTAAGAAAACAATATGCAATGTATTAATTACTGAAACTGTCCTACTAATTTGATTTGAAAATGTCTCATTGCTATTTGTTTCTAAATAAAAATATGAAAGAAAAATACTATTAACAAAATAATGTATTACTTTGGGTTGGCCAAATAGCTCAGTGGATTAAAGTGACTTCAAGCAGATGCAGGGGCTGGGGTTTCAATCCCCCAACTTCCATGGCAGCCCTACCCCTGGGAAGCACTGAGATGGCAATTGAGACTGGGTGTGGTGGTGTGTGCCTATAATCCCAACTCTTGGGAGGCTGTAAATAGGTGTATCACTATGAGTCTGATCTAGTAGTGAGATCCTGACCACCCTTTAGTCCCTTCCTGAAAATACAAAAGAAAATACGTTGCTTTGAGCCAGAAAGATAGCTCAGGGTCTAAGAGTCTGCCTGGTAAGCTCAAGGACCCAGATTCAATCCCTAGTGCCTTGTGCTAGGCGGGCCCCTCACCAGGCCAGCCAGCGAAACTGGGTGTGTTAGTGCATGCCTGTAATCCCAGCACTGAGGAGGCTGGAACAGGAAGAGATCACTACAAGTCTGAGCTGCATAGCAAGATACTGTACCAAATAAATAAATAAATAAATAAATAAATAAATAAATAAATAAATCAAACATTAATTTTTCCAATAGAAGAATACACTGTTTAAAACATAAATAATTTTGCAGAGTGGTTCATGCAACATTTACATACTATGCCAGCCAGTACGTTCTTTGCTCCCTAATGTCCACAAAAATGTACTGAAGTGCACAAATACTGGGTCAGTTTGTGCTTGCAAAGACATGGCCTGCACCATTGGTTGGGCGACTCTCTTTTAGTGAGTTAAGCAAAGCCAACACTTTGGACAGTGCGGCTCTGCAAGCAGCCGCAGAGTGGAGCATGTGTCTGTGACAGGCGTACTGTGAACGGCAATTCACGAAGAGAGTGCCCTGCAGCTCAGTGGCAATCAAGGGGCCTGGAGCTTCGGGCATGCTTCCCCACCAAGAACACATTGAAGTGTAAATAATTTTTCTGAGCAGGTCTTGTAGGATAGCTCAGTTGTTTGAAGCGCCGCATGGGCAAATGCAGTCAGGTGCATAGGACTGTGGTTTGATTACCATTTCCAGAAGCTGCACCAGACTCACCCATAGGGCAGCCTGAAGTAGGCAAAAAAAAAAAAACCCTTCTGAGAAGTCCCTGCAGTATTTCCATTATGCACGTGCCTGTGAGCCTGTAGTGCTCAGGGACCTTGGGCTGGGGACTCAGTACTTACCAGATTTCACACAGCGCCTTCCCTTCAACAACCTTAGAAGAAAATATGGTAACCTGGGATAGGAACTTCTGGTCTGCATAATGCATCATTTAGAAGAAAGCTTATGGTCATGGATCCAGACAGGAGCAGGATTTGCATCTCGTTTTCATCATATACATCATTTGCGACCAGGGGCCACAGGATGCTGGGAGCTCCTGGCTTTTCTCTGGGAGATCGGTTTCAGTGGGGGGGGGGGCGTTACACTGTGATGTGTGTTTCTTCGTCTTCCTCCTACACTGCCTTGTCTCCCTCCATTAGAGTCACTCACATTAGTGGGACCAGGTGGTCCAGGACCACCGGTTGTCAGCATAAGCCATAGCACCATGTGTCGGGAGCCGCTCTGAGATACCGGCCGCTTTTGGCTCCCCCGCCCATCGTGTCTGCTAAGAGCGCCCACCTCCGGCTTCCGGGTTTTTTGTTGCTGTGCCTGGGCCCCTCCTGTTGTGATTGGTTTGTGAAATCTATATAGCTTGCTGTATCGCGAGATCCGCCATGCTTGCACGATAGGAGCCGCGGGTAGCGGAC
>PVKA01026271.1:0-12898 GCA_004027165.1 Ctenomys sociabilis
AGTACAGGTTCTCCTATGTCCTGAGTCTTTGCTGACCTTGAAAGGCTAGGGCCAAAATGTTGGCTGACCTTGTGGCTCTTCTATTTCTCCAACTCTGACTTGTAATCTTAAGTTGTTAACCATCCAGAAGAAAAGCTGATTAGTATCCTGCAGCATATGCCATTCACTTTGCCTTATCTGACTCAATTGATTTTACTTGTTGTACATTATCTGTAAATATAATATCATGTATGCACCTTGTACAATACCAAAACGTTATGAAAACAGTTTGCAATGTATTAATTTATTGAATCTGCATTGTTAAGGTGTCTTGAAACTGTCTGAGTGACATTTGTACTTCAATAAAATGAAAGGAAAAAAAAATAAGTAAGTAAGCAACTACACTCTCAATTCACTGATAAGAGATATCTGCTAAAATAATATCTGTAAATGTAATATCATATATGCACCTTGTACAATACCAAAACGTTATGAAAACAGTTTGCAATGTATTAATTCATCAAATGTGTATGGTTAAGATGTCTTGAAACTGTCTGATTGACATTTGTATTTTAATAAAATAAAAATAAATGAAAAAAAATAAGCACTAAGTAAATAATATGCAATGTGTTATCGAATCTGTTCTACTAATTTGATTTGAAACTGTCTCGTTGCTTTTGTTCTTCAATAAAATTATGGAAAAATTTAAAAAAAAACATGCTGGAGAAAAGATAGCCTTTCTAACAATTAGTGCCAGAAAAAGTAGATATTCATATACAGAAACCTGAAACATCCTTACCTTTCATCCTGCACTGAACTCATTCATACCCATGTTTGCAGGGGCACAACTCACAACAGCTAAGCTACAGAAGCAACTTAGATGCCCTCCAATAGATGAATGCAGCAGGTATAAAATAAAGTAACAGCACATGAGCTGTACAACCTAAGCCTGGCTGGAGCAAAGAAGAGTAAAAAGCTTCACAGGCCTCCCTAAAACATACACAGTAGTCTCTTCCCGCTGAAATTTTCTGTCCTCTCAACCAAAATGTGATTCCCTCTCAATGAGAACTTCTTTTGCTTTTTAAAACCAACTATTTTCCGTATATGATTATTGAAGAAAACCAAATCTTTGGAGCACAACTCCAAAGTAAGGATGAAGGAGCACTCACTGAATGACAGCTAACACTAGCACTAGACAGAAAGACCTTAAGTCTTGTCTACTATGCTAAGCTCTGGTTGTATCTATTTACTGTCTTATATATTATTTGCATTTTCAGATATTTTTCACTTAAAACTGTACATTTTTCAAAGACAAACCCTTAGATGGTTGTTCTGTAATATTCTCAGTGACTAGATATACATTCCTAGATACAACCAACTACACAGAAGGTTTGGATCGACAAAGAAGGCAGACTTCACTTTTTAATTTGAATTTCAATGCTGACTAGTGCCAGTGACTCAAATATAACATAAATCTTCTAGTTTTTTTTTTTTTTTTTTACCTCTAACTTACTATAGCCAAATGAAAAAACAAACGAGTCAATATATAAAGCTGGAATGATGTGCTTTATCCTAAACAGTATTTTAGCAGCATGGTGAGGAAAGGACTAGCTGGAGCAAAAACAAAAGCCACCATTAGGGAGCTGAAGCAGGATATGAGTAACAAGGGATAGATGAATGAATTTGAAGTGTATTTCTTCTGAGTCAGCATTCATGGCACTCTGGGATTTTTTGTGTGTGAAAACAGAAAAAGAATATACTCCAACTGATGTCATGATTCTTGGCTTTTGAACAACTTTGGTATACTGATACAATGTACAAAAACCTTTTAGAGAAGTGGCCCTCATAAGATTGGTTACATTACTCAAAAAATTAATTATAATGCTAGAAATAACACTACTGTTGAAAATAAAGCATATGCAGTGAGGACTCAGGACATAAGAGAACCAGTACTGTAACACCCTGTAACTCAGGATGTTTCTGATCAAGGAAATTATGGGGCCACAGAGGAATGTGATTAATGATGGACAGTGTACCTAAGAAGAGTCATATGGAGAGAAAACATTCTCTCAGGCTTTCACAGACAGCAAATTTGTCAAACAATGGCTGTGACTCATCCACATGGCTGACACTGACAAATGATCTACAAACTGCGGTACAGGATTTCATGGTAAATCCTGAAGGGATTTGACTGATCTTGGCAGATACAAAAGTTGTATTTCTTGTTATATGGGTCTTGCTTCATCTTGGTCTTAACCATCCAGCAGAAAAGTACAAAAATGAGGTATAAAAAGTAAAGCCATATAAATATGCTGGGCTGTGAAAGGCTCAAGTCAACAACTTCTGACATTGCCAGTCCTATGGATAACCCACTACTATTATGGGACTACCGGACTATATTGGAATATTTTGCTGAATTCATGCAACTACAATATTTAAATAGCAAGGTAATACCCGTATGTGATACAACTAAACAAAAAAAGGGCATATAAATGAACAACAATTTTAAATCTGATACACAAAATAGGATAGATATACAGGTACTTCCTCTTAATTCAATGAGAAGATTTGTTCTAATAGTGTTTGTGGACAGGATATATGTCTGCATCTTATACTACGAAGAACTATTACGAAGACAACAATATGCAATGTATTAATTATTGTAACTGTCCTATTAACCTGTTTGAAACTCTCATTGCTACTTGTTTCTCAATAAAATTAATAAAAAAGAAAATAAAGCATCTGAAAAATTTGTAATATGTAATACTACTTTTTATACAATGCAGTACTACTGTGTCATAAAGAAGGATAAGCTTGAGATATTTCTAACTAAAAGGATGCACCTTGAGACCATATTCTTAAGGGAAATAAATTGGACACACATGGCCAAATATTGCACTATTTCTCTGCTGTAAGAAATCAAAAAGATAAATAAGGATCAAAATATATAATAGATATTGGGAAATAAGTAGAAAAAAATACTAAAATGAGAAGGGCAACAGGGAGGAGAGAGGGGATAAGGAAAGAAGGGAGAATGAACAGAAGGAAAATAATGGAAACCGCCATTACAAAGAAGAAAAGGAAGAGGTATGAAGGAAGGGGGAGGGAATGGGGAAAAAAGGAGAATCAAGAAATATCATGGACAGGTACAGATGCCCTATGATGAATGCTATCATTAAGTATATACCAATAAAATTAATTTTGTTCGCTCCCCAGCATAGTGTGCCCTGCTGGTCCTGTCCTGGGGCATGCCCAGATGGCAATTGAGACTGGGCATGGTGGCACATACCTGTAACCTCAGCTCTTAGCCAGTAAAACAGGAGAATCAGTAGGAATCTGAACTATGTAGTGAGACCCTGTAGACCCTGCAGATCCTGTACCAAATATGGGGGGGGGGGAATATATATATATATATATATATATATATATATATATATATGTATGTATAACTTATTTCCCTGAAACTGAATTTTATATGAATTTTAATTAATTATTGGTTTACTATCAAATGACCTCAATCTTTCTTGGAACTACAGAAAGCAAAAGGAAGGGTAAGTATTCAAGAAAAATAAAACAAATGCTGCAGGGCAGGTTAGAATCGAGGCCTGCTAGGCACACAGGTTGGGAAAACATTAAAATTCTGCTAATTCTATTAGCTGAAAAAAAATAATAATGATATTAAAAGTAAGATAAAATTCATTAAGACAAAGGACAAGCAAAATAAAACCATAGATATGAAATGAAAGCAGCTTTCCAAAATAGGAGTAGAATTTCACACAAGGAATACTACAAGCTGGACACAGAGGCACACACCTGTCATCCTGGCACATAGGAGGCTGAGCAGGAGGAGCTAGAGCAGTGGTGGTGACCCTATGGTACACATGCCCCAGCCCGTTTGTTACCATTGAAACTCCAAGATGCTTGTCATCACTGAGTTAGTAGTTGAGGCCACCCTAAGCTACAGAACAAGTTCCAGGTAAGCCTGGAGTACATAGCAAAACCCTATCTCAAAACACAAAACAGAACAAACAAAATCAAAACTATTAGTTTCAGAGAGAAAAAAAAAATGCTTTAATTAACCAAGAACAGTAAAGTGATCCTACCTTACCACTATTCATTGCTGGCTGTGTCTTAGCTAAAGTAGCAGGTCCATGTTGAGGTATGCACACATTAGGGATGAAGAAGACCCTTGAGAAGCATGCAGCGAAGTCTCAGGAATGACCACAGGTCTAGCCAAAAGACATGAGCTGCAAGAAGATATTCAAGGAGTCAGAATTGTTCACCATAGAGAAAAAGGAAAAAATGTATGCATAGAGTATAGTAAGTTATTAGTGGAAGTTAACTGTCAGTCTGTCAGATTCCCCAAACTACAACAAGAATTCCATACTTACCTGCCTAGCCACAGCTCACTCTCTCCTCTCCTCTACTGTTCTTATGTGTAATGTACTTTACCTTCTCTGCCTCCTATTATCCATTTTCAATAGGTAATTCCTTTTTCTCTCCATTTTCACAAATAAACAGAGCTTCAAAGGGGCCAGGGAGATGGCTCAGTGGAATAAGCACTTCCCGGGCAAGTGCAAGGGTCTGAATTCAATCCCAAGTTCCACCAAAAATAAAAAGAGCTTCGAGCTTAAAACACATAAAAAGCAACAAGGGACTGCATTTGTTCGAATACTGTTACAGCCAGGCTTGCTGGCTCATGTCTACAGTCCCAGCACTCAGGAAGCTGAGGCAGAAAGGTCACCAAGGAATTCCAGTCCAGCTGGGCTACATAGTGAATTCAACCAGCCTAAACTACATTGTAAGCATATTAAAAAAAAAAAAAAAAAAAAAAAAAACTGTCAAATACTAAAGAGTAAGAAAAATATTTCCAAAAACTGAAGATTCTCCCTCCAAACATATACTTCCTCTGTTTCATGTATTTTACTCTACCAAAGTATGATCCTTGAATTGGCAGTTCTCCCCTCAATCCTTGGAAGTGTAGAGCTTCTAAGATGTTTCTCAGTCACTGGCTCTCTTCTTTATCACTGATGTCCACACACAGTCACCTCTCAGCACCCATGCAGGATTAGTTTAGTACAGATGCAATTTTTTGAAGAATATTTTTGATCTCTGGGTGGTTGAATTCACAGCAGCAGGAGCCACACAGCATGCCATTCCCAACCCATGCAGTTTCTCATCATTTGCCCTGTGTGCACACATATCTAACCTGATTTCCTAGTTTGTCATCAGCTCCCACTTCTAAACTTTTCTTTGTTTGCCTATTCTGTCTCCTGTCCCTTCCCCTGCTTCCTTGAATTTCACATGACTCAAATGACATTTCACAGATGTTACCAGAAAGAGCACTCCTTTCCTTCTGGTCAGGAACCTAATCAAACACAGTGTCTACCATGGTCTGCTACAAGTCTTCTACTCTTCTAATGTTTTGCCCATTTCCATAGGACTCCTCTTTGCCTCAAACAAGCATTTCTGTTTCCTTTTGGATTTGGCAAGTGTATTGTCACCTCAACTATGACACGGCACCCAACACCAACAATTTAAGAAGGATAGGTACAGTGGCCTCAGCTCCCCAGATGGGCAGGGCAGGCAAGAGGAAAGTTGATCATCTTACTATAGAATGGCTGGGACAAAGAGTGAAGGGAGGAGCAGTGACAAGAAGATACTTCTCTAAAAGGACTCAGCATCTTTGCCATTAATACAATGCAAATCACAACAACACTGAGATCCCATTTCACACCAGTAGGAAAGACAAAAATCAAGATCAAGAAATGCTGACAAGGCTACAGAGGAAAAAGAATCCTTTTACATTGCTGTTAGAAATACAACTAATGCAAGCAGTATGGAAATCAGTATGGAGATTCATCAACAACTGAAAAGCAAAAAAGATTTATTCAATCTTAAGAGAAACCAGAATGTCACCAATGACTAAAAATAGAAATTTCATTTAACTATTAATACCTACCCTATGTTCACTAAAGAGTATGGACATCATAGTAGAGTAATACCTGCATATCCATGTCCACGGCAGCCCAATTCATAACTGCTAAATTATAGAAGCAGCCTATATGCCCATCCACAGATGAATGGTTAAAGAAGATATGCTATAGATACACAATGGGAGACTCCTCAATCATGGAGAAGGATAAATTTGAGTTACCTTAAGTACATAATGCTAAGCAAAATAAATCAGATGCAGGTTAAATATTGAATGGTTTCTCTTATATAAGAAAGCCAAAATACAAATAATTTAAAGAGCAAAATAAAAAACACTGATAAGAAATAGATAGATTTTGTGGGGATGGGAAAGGAACCTGAGATGGGGGAAAATAGAGCCTGTGTAATTAGACAGGTTGGTGGGGGGAAGATTAAGTAATCATTATAAACTTTTCATTTTGTGAATGAAACCTTAGGTGAGCACTGATAAAGACAACATCTTTTAAGTAATACAAGGAATTTGTTTTGCTAAATGCCCTTCTCTTGTCATCAATCTGTGTGGCTTGGGTGGCACTAATCACTCACATGCTAAAGTTTCCGTAGTAGGCACATAGTACAGGTCTTCAGAACCAACATATTCCTTCCCCAGAGCAGCAGTTCAGGAATGAGCATGTGACCCAAACTGGATAGATAACTCTGAATGTTGTCCTACATTTTTCTTTTTATGTTCCCAAGCCCAGGGCCTTGTACACGCTAAGCAAGTGCTCCACAACTCAGTATACATGGAACACGCCCAACATTTTTTACAGGAAATAATCAGGAAAGTAAGTTCTTTTTCAGTTGAAGTAGTTAAACTGAAAAAAACATAAGTACCTACTTGACAATAAGCCAACACAGAGAAAGTGCCAAGAGTTGGAAACAGAAAGAGATAAAATTCTGAAAACATTTTACTCCTACAACTGAGTTCAAGTGTGAATAGATATAGCTTCTGAAATTTAGAATTACTATGAAGAAACAATTTTCCCTGGATTTTTCATGTCCCTGAACAGACACAGACTTCTAAGCAAAAGTACAAAGAAATGTGTATAACAGAGAAACATGGAAGCTAGAGTGGTATCTTCCACTCTCTGCATAGAAACCTCCAAAGACCTTGGGAGAAATGACCCTCTTTCCTATCCCTTCCTGGAGAATTTTTATCTATATCCTATGATAATAAATCTAAAGAAGCCTTCCCATTTTTCTGTGGAGGTGATATGCTTAATGAGTTATCCTTCTTCCATCCAGGAAGATGGCAGATGTGCCAGCAGCCTGTATAAGATTACAGTCTCCCAATTTCAAGGGTCCTTTCCTATGAGCCTTCTGGCAGAATTACTACATGTGTAAACAAATATCCAAAAGCTGGTAATATAATTGAGGTAGTAATATAAAACAAATCACCTAAGAAAAGCCCAGGAACTGAAATATTCACTGCTAAATTCTACAAAATTTCCAGGGAAGATATAATGCCAATACTCCTCAATCAAAGGTGGCTTGCTGGTCAGACACAGGGGATCACAGCTCTCCATGCCTTACCAGACTCACCCTTAAGGCAGCCTGAGCCAGGCAAAGAAAAGAAAAGAGAAGAGAAGAGAAGAGAAGAGAAGAGAAGAGAAGAGAAGAGAAGAGAAGAGAAGAGAAGAGAAGAGAAGAGAAGAAAAGAAAAGAAAAGAAAAGAAAAGAAAAGAAAAGAAAAGAAAAGAAAAGAGAAAAGAACTATTCCCAATGCCACTCCTGGAACCTAGCACTATCCTAGTTCCAAAACCAGGGAAGGACCCATCCAAAAAAGAAAAGTACAGGCCCATCTCTTTGAACATAAATGCAAAAATTCTCAACAAGATACTGACAAACAGAATGCAAGAAATCATAAAAAAGATCATATATTATAATGAAGTAGCCTTCATCCTAGGGATGTAATGATGGTCCAACATATACAAATGAATAAATGTAATACATTACATAGAAACAAGGACAAAAGACATATGATCACCTCAATAAGTACAGGGCTGGGGAAATAGCTCAGGACCTTGTGCTTGCCAGGCAAGCATTTATTCCACCAAGCTATCTCCCCAAAAGAATTGGTTAAATAAATGCAGAAGAAAAGCCTTTGATAAAATCCAATATACATTCATGATTAAAAAAAAATGAAGGAAAGAAGTATAGAAGCACCTTACTTCAATCTGATAAAAAGCCATTTATGGAAAATCTACTGCCAATATCATATTAAATAGAAAAATAGTGACAACTTCCTCTCTAAAACCAGAACCAAGCTATTAACACACTGTTCAACTCATTTTAAAGTATTAGCCAGAGCAACTAGACAAAGAAAAAAGTAAAAGGGGTACATGTTAGGTAGAAAGAAGACAACATTGTTGGCAGATAGCATGATCCTGTACATAGAAAACTCAAGCAACTCCACCAAAAGACTCCTAGAATTAATAATCAAATTCAGCACTGTAGCAGGATGCAAAATCAACACACAAAACTTAACAGTTCCTATACAACAATAATGAACTCACCAAGAAAGAAATTAGACATCATTCACAGCAGCATCAAAAAATTAAATACTTAGAAATTAATCTAACCAGGAAGTAAAAGACCTCTACAGTGAAAATTACATTATGCTGAAAAAGGAAATCAAAGAGGGTATCAGAAAATAGAAAGATAACCTATTCCTGGATGGATAAAACGAGTATTGTCAAAATGGCCATATTCCCAAAACTGATATAAAGTGAATCCAATACAATCAAAATAACCAACAGCATAAAGAACACAACCCTAAAATCTATATAGAATCAAAAGAGACCCAGAATAGCAAATGCAATCCTAGGTAACAAAAGCAAAGTGGCAGGATTTACAATCTCAGATGTTAAATATTATAAAACTACAGTAATAAAAACAGCATTATCCTGGTTTAAAAACACATATGGCCCCCAGATCTATAGACACAAAAACAACTCCAGACACATTCAGCTTGTCTTTGACAAAGGGGCCAAAAATAGCCTCCTTAACAAGTAGTGCCGAAAAAAAAAAAATGGCTATCTATATACAGAAGAGCAAATCTAGGCTCATATATCTAGACTTCTATATTGTACCATGCGCTAAACTAAAATCAGAATGGAACAAATAACTAAATGTTAAGACAGAAAAAATCTAATAGAATATAAAACAGGTAAAACAAATTAAGACATAGGCATAGGCAAGGACTTGCTGAGTAGGAGTCCAATTGCCTAAGAAATAACATCAAGAATCAACAAATGGAATCACATTAAATTTAAAAGCTTCTGTACAGCAAAGGAAAACACCATCAGAACAAAGAGACAACCTACACAATGAAGAAAAAAAAAATTGACAGCCACTACTCAGAGGACTAACATCTGGAATATATAAACAAGTCAAAAATACTAGATCCCCAAAATGAAAGACCTAATCAAAAAATGGGTGAATGAAGTGACACTTCTCAAAACAAGTACAAATGGCCAATAAATACAGGAGAAAAATGTTCAACACTACTGGCTATTAAAGAAATGCAAATTAAAACACCACCACAATTCCACCTTACTCAAGAAAGAAGGGCTATTACCAAGAAATCAAGTAACAAATGGTGTGTGTGGGTGTGTGTTGGACTAAGAGGAAAATAAGTTATATTTTTATGAAAGGCTTCCTTAAATGAAAAAATTTAAGCCTGTTGGGGGTTTCTTCCATAGTGCTCATAGGAATGTAAACGAGTACAATCACAATGGAGATAAGTATTTCTCCAAATTTGGTGTTTGATTTCTCAAACACCAAAACTAGAAATTCCATTTGACTCAGCTAGTCCCCTTCTACATAACTTCCGTAAAGAGTAAAAAACACCCTATTGCAGTGATGTATGCATACCCATGTTTATAGTAGTACAATTCATAGTAGCTAAATCTTGGAAGTGACTTATTTTTCCATCAGCATATGAATGGATAAATAAAGTGAGGTATTTACACATAACGGAGTACTACTCTGCTATAAAAAGGATGAGTCATTCGTAGGAAAATAGAAGCCCTTTGACACTGTTAACTGAAATAAATCAGACACACCAAGTTTAAGTACTACATGGCTTTTCTGGAAGATTACAGTGAATACCTTTAGGATGTACTTACCTCGCATCCACTCCCTGTTCCCATGGTTTCTTTCAGTGAACCACCTATATCTTACCTCTTAGTACAAAGAGTTTTGACACTCCCTAGTCCCACTATGAAAAGGTCTGGCCTATCATTACATCCTATCCCTCCAAATATAGGATCAAGGATGGAGAAAGTACAAAACTCATTTGATGGAATGCAGTTAGTCCCAAGACCAAGAGAAAAATAAGTTCTTTTTTTATGAAAGGCTTCCTGAAGTGAAAAAATTTAAGCCTGGAGCCACCAAAAACTCCACAAGAAATAAAGTTACATAAGGATATATTTAACACAAAGGAAAGCCATAAGTATCTCAGTGTCCTAAGTACAAATAGGAGTTTTGTCTTGCGCAAGATACTCTCAGTTTGCAGAGGGGAAAGAAAAGTATGCTATAAGATAAATTATTTGTCAAAACCAGACAACCAATTGCTAGTTGCATAGATGTAATCCTAGACATAAGCCTGGCTGAAACATCCTTACTCTTCACTGCATCACACTCCCTCTCAGGAAAGCATTCTGCAACATCTCTATACTTTATAATTCTCTGAAGCTGTAAGTTAGATTCTCATATGGGGTGAGCATTCCACCAACATTTGGAGAATGAACAAAAATAGAAGAAACATATGTCTTCCTGCTTCCTGCCCCCTACTTGTAATAGCTTTGCCTCTTGTCTGACATAAAACATTGCTCCCTTATTTCTATATGTAAGCTACCTTAAGGGACATGTCATTTATTTTACCGTCTTCAGCCTTTTCCAAGTTGTGGTATTAATACTACTTACAAGACAGGGTCTTTAAGCTAAGTTACTTAGGTCTTAGAATACCATTCCCATCACATGGTAAAACAGGTGCCAAAATACAGGCAGGAAGTCATGTTAGAAAGAGGCTGCTGGGCTAGGGATATAGCTTAGTGGCACAAGCACCTGACTGGCAAGCACAAGGTCCTAAGTGCAATTCCTGGTACCAAAAGAAAAAACACGAAAGAAAAGGCTATTATCAGAGGCTGGGGAGACAGTTCAGTGATCTAAGTGCCTATCTGGCAAGCATAAGGACTGGAGTTCTATTCCTATTACCACATGCCATGCTGGCCCAAAAACTAGGCATGGTGGCGCATATCTGTAATCCCAGCGCTAGAGAGGCTGAGGCAAGAGGATCATTACTAGTCTGACCCTGTATTCAACAAATAAATAATTTTTAAAAGAGGTATTATCAAGCCTAGTTACTGCTTTGCTATAATTGATGGTAAAATCATCAGAAAAGGACATACATATTATCCTAGAAATGCTGATACCACTGTTCATATTAATATTAAAAGATATTTCAGGAAGCGGAAGTGGTAGCACATGCCTATAATCCCAACATCTGGGGGGCTGAGGCAGGAAAACTGCTGTGAGTTTGAGGCTAGCCTTGGCTATCAATCAAGTTGAAGGCCAGCCTGATCATCATAGTGAAACCCTGTCTCAAAATGACTAAGTAAATATATATAGCACAAGGAGAAAATCAAGATATACTATGTAAATGTACAAATTCCCTGTGATGAATGTGATCATTATATATATCACAAATGTGCCAAATTGGGTATGGTGGCACACACCAGTAATCCTAGCAGGTGAGAGGCTGAGACGAAAGGAGTGCTTTAAGTTCAAGGTCAGCCTGAACTACATAGAAGATTCATCTCAAAAATCCAAATAAAGAAAGAAATTTCAAAATTTCTACATTAACTTCTAAAAAGTATCAGCTATTAATAAACCTCTTTCAAATATTTGAGGTTGGCAGGGAAGGGAAAAAAGAGAGGATTTTTAAATATAAGATCTCCGACATTTTCAAGAAATCTCAATAAAGACCATGAAGAATTTTGACAAAGGTAGAACACTCAGTGAAAATGCTTCACAAATTAACTTCTTTACCTAGAAAGTGTATTGCACCGATTCACATTCAAAGACATTGAATTCAACATTACATTTTGAAACATATTCAAAAATGACCATTTCTCTGGCTAAGATCCACCACTCTCCTTAGATATATTTAATTTGTCTCCTTAATAGCCAGCTTCCAAAAAAGAAAAGAAAAGAGCCAGCTTCCTGTAGTGCTTCACAAAAGTAATAGTATAGGATAATGTCAAACAGAATAAACCCAAAATGAGATGTAATCACTAAAAAGCTAAGGTCCTAAGGTCTCACTTCTAATATTAACAGACAGGTATCTCAGCAAAACTATAAATATTTCAAAACGAACTTCTAAATTCACTCTCAAAACTACTATTAAATCAAACACTAAGAGTTCACTACACTTAGATTTTTACCATTTAGATTTGTTCAAGTTTAATGTACAAAACATCTGAGTTCAAACTCCAGAGTCATTTTATAAGTACTTGGACAAATAATATGATGTAAGATTGACTTCACATCACAAAAAAAGAAAAAAAAAAAAGGCCAGGCATGGTGTCACATGCCTGTAATCCCAGCACTTGGGAGGCTGAGGCAGGAGGATTGTTGAGTTCCAGGAGACCAGCCTGAGTACAAAGTGAGCTTAAGGCCAGCCTGAACTGTATAGTGAGATCTTGTCTCAAAAAGACAAAAAAAAAAAAAAAAGCTATCGAATTCATAGGGTTGACATACTGATCAAAAGAGCAGGACATAGTGGTGCCTGCCTGTAATCCAAGCACTCGAAAAGCTGAAGCAGGAGGAATGCTGCAAGTTCAAAGCCAGCCTGGGCTACAAAGTGAGTTCAAGGCTAGCCTGAGTTGCAAATGAAGCCCTGTCTTAAAAATAATAAAATAAAATAAAAAGAAATGTACAA
>PVKA01026271.1:12998-32073 GCA_004027165.1 Ctenomys sociabilis
AAAAAAAAAATTTTCTTTCTGGCCACTTGTATTATCATTCCCTTAGTTCTGAATTTTCTACACTGCTAGAAGGATGTCCTAACCAACTTCTTGGGCCGGGGAGATGGCTCAGTGGGATAAGTGCTTCCCTGGTAAGCGCACAAGGGCCTGAGTTCAATCCTTGGTTCCACCAAAAAAAAAAAAAAAAAAAAAATCTAAAATAAGTATTGGTTCATTTGTTAAGAAAACTGAGTATTTTCAGAAGAAATAATGTACTTTTCTTTCTATTGTAATATGCAAGTAACAATAGAGATCCTCCAATGAAGTGAAGCTTTAAAAATCCTCCCAAGTTGAGGACATGTGGACAGAAGAAAGATATAGAACACAGCAATGTTCAACTATAAGGAAAAAACACATCCAAGAAATGGCAGCAACATTAAACACTACAATGACAAGGACTCATCTTCAACTTTCTGACAATGCAACAGGATTTGTAAGTAAGCCAGAAATGCTAATTTGTTCTTAAGATCCAAGACACAAAAGTGGAAAACTTCTGCCTATATATTAAGGTTGTAGGAGCCAGCCAGCTAGCTTAGCCAACTAAAGTGCCTGCTTAGGGAAACACAGGGAGCAGGAATCATGCCAGCCCACCCCTGAAGCATGCTGAGACAGGGATTGAGATTGGGCATGGAGGCATGCACCTGTAATCCCAGTACTTGGGAGGCTAAAAACAGGAGGATCACTATGAACCTGAGCTGTGCAGTGAGACCTTATAGACCTTGTACTAAAAATATTTTTTAAAAAAAGATTGTAACACAAAATCCTCTGGCAGGGCCAGCAAAATACATCAGCAAATTAAAGTGTCTGTAAGCAGGTGCAAAGCCGGGGGGTTGGGTCCCGGGGCCTGCTATGCTAGCCCAGTCCCCAGGGGCACACTGAGACTGAGATTGAGACTGGGAATGGTGCGTGCCTATAATCCCAGCACTTGGGAAGCTGTAAACAGGAGAACCACTACAGTCTAATCTAGTAGTGAGACCCTGAATACCCTGTAGACCCTCCCCTAAAATACAAAAAAAAATCCTCTGGCATTCAAAAATCAAAACAAAAAATAGTAATAATAATTATATATATAAACAACTTTAATGACTCTACTATTTACAGAATTATTAAGAATCTGAAAGGATCACTTACATTTTTAGTTAAACGTGACTACATTTCTATGAAGGCAATTATACCCTAAATCTATAATTTTCAAACATAATACTTGTGAACATTATTTCAAACTGTACTCCTATATAGGAAGACTAATTTAAAGGCAACTTCATTCATGTAATTTTAAAGATATTTCTCTGGCTGAACCAATATACAAATCATTTTCATGCACTAATACCTGGAATATAATGTTAAGAGCTTCCCCCTGGCTGGGTGTCATAGCACGCACCTACAATCCAGCTCTGGGAAGGCTGAAGCAGGAGGATCTTGAGCTCAAGACCAGCCTGGGTTAGATGCCAAGAACTTGTCTCCAAAAAGGGAGAGTTCTCCCTTCTCCTAAAACTGTTAGTGCCACTATTTAAATGCATATTCTTCCTGTAAATAACATAATTTATTCTAAAACACTAATCTCAATGTTTCTATAATAATGTTATTTGACTTAGAATAATGCCTATGTTTCTATAACTCAAATATTTTAAATGTTCACTAACAGTGATTTTAACTTTTCAATGTAGAATTCTTATCAATATAAAATTTGTGTAATAAACTTTCTTCTATTAGAAGGATGATTTTTAAAACAACTGCAGAAACATTCCAGGAAAACATGGAAGTACTTTCGGTCTCAACTATAGACTATAACGTGCATCTCAAATAATTACTGCTAATAACAGTTATACGTAGTCTTAAAGACTCAATTTCTTCTATAAATCAGAGAAGATTCAAGTTTATACCCTCAATGATGTTACTGTCAAAATTTGCATGCTGCTATACTTCCCAGAGTAGGAGAGGAAGAGATGGAGTTACAGCTGGCCTAATAGAAAATTGCACATTGAAATATGTTACACTTGTAAATATCTTATACTAGGACAGGAAAAAATATATGATTCAATGCTTTACAGTGTAAAACCTTTGTTAATTGCTGGATGACACAATACAGCTCTTAACTCTGTGTTTGTATTAGGATACCCAACATAATGTAGGCTACTCTATGCATTTGCACTCTAAATCTTTTTAAAAATAAGAACCTTATATGGAGTAGACACTCTGGAATAAAGACATCTATAAAATACTGTTTCCATAGGGCCGGCGGTATGGCTCAGAGGACTAAGCGCTTGCTTAGGTAAGCGCAGGGACCAGTGTTCAATCCTTGGTTCCCCATGCGCGCTGGCCCCGCCTTCGGGTGCGCTGAGCCAGCGATGCAATCCAGGCGTGGTGGCATGCCCCTGTAATCCCAGCACAGGGGAGGCAAAAAGTAGGAAGATCACTATGAATGTGGGCTACATGCATAGTGAGACCCTGCACCAATAAAATAGAAAAAAAGTAAAATACTGTTTCCTAAAAATAATCATGCATATTAGGTGGAAAATATACAATTAATATACAACTAAGAATATATTGAAAATTAAGTACATTAAGTAAATATAGTTCAAAGTGAAAATACCAATTAGAATTTTTTTCAAAATAACATTGAGCTTTGCCGTGTCACCATTAAATAAATACTTGTGGGATTTTTTTTTTTTTTCATGCATTTAGTACAGGGTCTACAGGGTCTCACTACACAGACCTGACTCATATGATCCTCCTGTTTTCAACCTTCCAAGCACTGAGATTCCAGTCTTGTGCCACCACACCCAGTTTCAATCATCTTTTCAGCATGCCCCAGGGGCAGGGCCAACACAGAGCACAATTGGGATTGAACCCCAGACCCGGGGCCTCTCAAAGTAGGCACTTTGATTCTCTAAACTATCTGGCAGGCCCACTTGTGGGATTTTTGTTGGTTTGGGTTTTTGGCTTTTTAAGACAAGGTTTTGACTCAGGCTGACCTTGAACTCACTTTGTAACACATGCTGGTCTCAAATTCAAGGCAATCCTTCTGCCTCAGTCTCCTGAGTGCTGGGATTACAGGCATGAGGCAGCATGCTCTTCTATACTTGTGATTTAAATGAATGGAATTTAGGGAAAACAGCCAACATCAGATAATCTCAAGTAGAAAATAAATCAGAAATCTAGACAAACTGGGCATATTCTAAGGTTAAAATAAAATAAAGTAAATGTCTGATAATCTCTATTGACAGTAATCTCAAAACTATAAAAACTCTTGAGATAATTATTTTATATAACTGTAAATGCCATTCAAGTTCTTGTATATTATTTTAATTTTATCTATAACTTAAGGAATTTTAACATAATCATAATAATACCAGGAAAGATAAAACTCGGAGCTGACATGCAGAGGCTGAACATTTCCTAACTTCAAGTATTTTACCCATATTGTCCCATTTCTCCTATACAACTACCTTATGAGTACCATCCCCCTTGGATAGATAAAGAAACTATGATTTTAAGAAACTAAGAAATTTTCCCATGATCACACAGAAGAGAAACCAGGATTGAAACTCAGGTTACATAACTCCAAAACAAGTGGCTTTTTGACACCTACATTGAAATTTCCAGTTCTCTAATTAATACTTACTAAAGAAAGAAATTACCAAAATTATAATGAACAGTAATAATGTACACTGAAAACTAGTCATAGCTTGATAATTACATATGAATAAGAAATCTAAATCCAGTATGGCATTTTTTTAAAAAGCTTAAAATGTAATATCACAAAAAAAGGAAACATTTTATATTTAGGTAGAAAGATGCTAGACAAACTTCATCTCAGCTAGATACTTGAAATTTCAAAGACATACTTGGAGAGATTCCATACTCCACACTCTTGTCAGCCATGCATCAGTGTTCTCTGGTAAAAAAAAAAAAAGTGAGTAGGAGCTGTTTGTCTAGTTCTTTGCTAACTCTAACCTGTCCCTCAGTCTCTTGCTTTTTTTTTTTTTAACAAAAGTGGGAGAGTTGTTCTAATGAGTGGTAACTAAGCATCAAGTTAAAGAACTCCTACAAACTCCCATGCAAATGCACATACACCAAAAGGAAGTCCATAAACTCAAAGATTTGTAAAGTGTTCCAGAAGAAATGGATGTTCCAATTATTTTCCAAAGTACTAACCATCGAAGTACTGGTGATTCCTCCATAAATTCCCTCAATTTTAAAATATTTAATTTCTATAATCAAACAAAAATGGGGAAAGGGAGTAAGAAAAAAAATAAGGGAAGGGACTAAGGAAAGCTGGAGCTTTGATTAAATTTTTAAAATCAAACGTGTCATTGTTTCTGAATTAACAATCTACTACTGGGAGTTCCAAAACTATGATCTGTTTGTTCCTTTTAGTCTCTCACTACCATGATATGTTTAACCATAAATAAGCATGCCAAAGACAAATGAAAAATAATGAGGGAATCCAGAGATCTATGAATTGAGACATACATACCTCATAATTTCATTATATAAATAAATGAAGTAGGTATGAACAGATTTAGTGAAACTGAAAAGATGATTTAAATGCTGAGAGTGCAGAATTTCCTAAGTATAGAAAAATTACAAATAAGTTAGGATAGATATACAGCTACATTCTCTTAATTCAATGAATAAAAAGATTTGTTCTAACAGTGTTTGTGGACAGGATATCATGTCTGCATCTTATACAATGAATAACCACTAAGACAACAATATGCAACGTATTTATTATTGAAAATGTCCTACTAATCGGTTTTGAAACTGTCTCATTATTAAATGTTTCTCAATAATTTTTTTTTTCCGGAACCAGGGTTTGAACTCAGGCACTTGTGCTTGCCAGGCAAGCACTTAATCTACTGAGCTAACTCTATGGCCCCAATAAAATTATTTTTAAAAAAAGAAAAATTACAAATATAATATACACATATGAATTTATACCCATTTCCATTCTTACTTTATTACAAAATGAAGTTGTATATTAAAGTACTCATATCTACACCATGAAATGACATCCAAGGCAGCTCTCACACCTAACAAAATATCGAGTCTTTGTAGGTGCTTCGGTATGAAGTACGTATGTAGTTCTATTAAAAAAGAATAATTCATATCTAAAAACAGAACTAGCTCACATTTCTAAGTTTTTTCCATTACAAAGATAACTTTCTCCTCATTCAGAAGATTACTTCGAATAATCTAAGATCATTAAGTTACTATGGCTCGCACAGGTACTTTTCCATTTACAAACAGAAGCAAAAGTTCTACAATATTTTGCTATTATGTTCAGTATACGAGTTTTTTAACCTTGACATTTGGGTTCTCCTGTCCCTTAATATTTACTATGAAATAGCCATATGTAGAATCTGTTGCTTCTAGGCACATGCCTGTAATCCCAGCACTTGAGAGGCTGAGGTAGAGGATCACTGAGTTGGAGACCAGCTTAGGCTACAAAGTGAGCTTAAGGCCAGCCTGAATTGCATAGCGAGATCCTGTCTCAAAAATGACAAAAAGATCTACTGCTTCTACATAAGAGGTAGGTGCAACTCAATTTTTTGGCATAGTTCGAATTTCTTCTTAAAATACTGGAGGAAAAAAGCTACCAAACTTTAATGTTCACAGATGTAAATTATAGCTATCTAATAAAGATGAAATGAAAATGATTTGTGTATCAGCAGCCTGAATTACTCTTCCTCCAGACTAATGACATCTACATTTGAAGTAGTGCAGAAGCTGCTTTAACTGGACACTAACTAATCTTAGAAGGTGTATATTCAATGCTGTCAACCACCAGCGCAAAAGAGAAACAGATCGTCTTTTATGGAAGAAAACAGAGGAAAGGTTTCCGTTGTCTCTGTAGCACTAGCAGTTAAAACTTCCAGAGTATAGATGATACAAAAACTTTCTTATATATTGACTGACAAACTTCTGACTCTTAAAAAAAAAAAGTTTCCATAAAGCTCACATAGGTATATTAGGACTACAAGGCTGTAGTTTTTTTTCAGTCTCGATCTTATTCCACATTTAGGTTAAAAAATAATTTCAGGTCTTTAATCATTAACATAGTTATGGTCTATCCTCGTTGATTTTTTCCACTACACTTTATATTGCAACTTTATTTCAGAAAATTCTTCAGAATAAACTATCTGGAGAAAGGGAAAATAGTATACCCTCAGAATGATTTATGTAAAAGTGATGAGACCAGTATGAATATTTGCACTAGCTTCTAAATTAAAGGGAATGAAAATGAAATCTGACAAATTATATTCCATATTAGAACCTACTAAACAGCAAAATCACAAATGTATAAAGTGCAAACTCCCCTTAAACTCCAATTTTTGCAAAAAGTGTGCAAGCCCTACAACACAATCCTAATGGAAGTATTTCAGAAAAAGTTGATCCTAATGGAAACTCTAAAGCAAAAAGTTGAGCAGAAGGTGCATCCAAACACCTCCCTATTCCTAAATGGACCAGGGAGCAGAAACTGCAGGACAGCACTAGCTTCACACAGAGCAGTCTATCTCTTGAGACCGGAGAACAATCCGCAACAAACTGAGAAAGGCATCAAACCACAAGAGGCTAAGATATGGATATGGGGGAACCTCGGGCGAAAGCAGGGCCAGGGCCCCAGAAGGGACTGGGGTGACCCTCCGGGCTGGGTGCGGGGGCTGGGGGCAGAGGCGACGTCGGAGCCGTCCCCTGCCCTGCCCGCCCCGCCCCGCCCCGCCCCGCCCCGCCCCGTCCCGCCAGGCAGCCCCCGACCCGAGACGGGGCGGGGCCAGCGCCCGCCGCAGCCCGCTCGCGCCGGTACCAGCCCCTCAGCCTCTCGGTCCCAGACTGGTGGGAGGGGCGGGCCTCGCGGGGCCGAGGGTGCAGCCCGCCCTAAGCCGAAACAAGAATGTGCCGCCGCAGGCAAGAGGGTGGGCAGTGGACCCCGCAGCCCGGGGCGGGGATGAGAGGTGGCTCAGGGCGGAGGAAGAGCCCCGCGCGCAGCCCCTGCCGCCAGGGCCGAACCCTAGCGCCCCCATACGGGCAGGGATGGTTGCCCCCGCTCCGAGCTGGCCTTCTCTCCTCTTCCCCCCCCGTCCCCTGGCGTTACCCCGGGCAACAGCGCCTACCGCCGGCGGCGCGGAACGTACCTACCTAGAACCTGACAAGCAGGAGCCCCTCAGACACTGGAGCCAGTCACCACCCCGCGTCACGGGGACCGTCTCGACCAATAGGCGCCGCTGTCAGGCAGCGCTGCGGCCAATCCCGCTACACTCCGGTCTCCGGGCTCCCTCGAGGCTTCAGCCAATAGGCAGGAACGGGAGGCGGGCGTTGCGGCGGCCGCGGCCCCCTCCTCGCCCACCTCCCAGGGGGCGGGGCGCGGCCCGGGTCTAGGCTCCGAGGGGCGGCGCTCGGCTCGAGGCCCGGTGGGCGCGCTCTGCTGCGGCTGCGGAATGCGGGGGCGTAGAGCGCGGCCGCGGTCCTCAGGCCAGGGTCCCGCACCCCGCCTCGGTCAGCCTATCCTCCGCAGGCAGTGTCCTGGGCTGCCACGGCGGGATAGAGCCGGAGGCGACAGTGGCGTCACAGGAAACTTCGGAGGCTTACCTAATCGCGGCTACTTCCCCGGGCCTGGGTGATAAGCAGGGGCCGCCGGGAAGGGGCGACCCCGCGGGCGGGCAGGCGGCCGCGGGCAAGGAATTCGGGGGGCGGCGTGAGGGAAATGCGCGGGCGGTCCTGGAAGCCGCAGCGCTGGGATCCCGGGCCCCTCACCCTTCCCGGCGCCCTCGGCCGCCTTCTGCCCCAGGTTCCCGCGTTTTAGTTGCACGGGTTGTAACGCCGATTCCTGTAAACTGATTTTTATCTTTTCCAATGACTTGTGAATCATTCCAGTGTCCAGTACCTGAGACAGAGAGTCGCAGTACTGGAGCCGCGGTGCGTGTTGTACTGAAGTGTAAGGCGGCTTCTAGCATCGGATCCCTGGGAGAAGCCCTATCCGAGCATGGTGGCTCGCCCTGTAATCCCTGCACTGTGAGATGTGAGGCTGGAGGATTGCAAATCCGAGTCCAGCCTGAACAACTGCAAGAGACCCAGTCTCCGAAAACCAGGGAGGGGTACTCCCCGGATTCAATTTCAGTACTGCCAAGGGTGAAAAAATAAATGCGTAAAGAACCCAAACTTTTAACTGCTTTTCCACTGAAGGCCATTCCTGAAGAGTCCTTCACCAGAAGAATTGGGTGGAAAATGTATAATGTGGTGATCTGTAACATGTGAGTGACTCCTCACTGAGCGTAGATCCTCCCAAGTTTCATTAGCAGGCTTTTTAAGCCATCAAATTCTATACATGAGTTCAACTAAATTTTTTGCCTGGAGCATGCCTATTGTCAACTCAGTGTCCACTCTCCCCCTCAAAACCTTTTGAATTATGGGGGAGCCAAAAAAGTGATTTTTTTTCTAACCAGACATACATCTAACCATAGTAGACAGCCTCTATTTGTAGAAAAATAATAAATTTTAAGTTGGACTTTTTTGTTATTTCAAAGGCCAAGAAACCAAAGCCTACTGTAAAGACAAAAATGTTAAAAAAAAAAAAAAAAAAAGACTTAGCCGGGCATGGTGGTGCATGCCTGTAATCCCAGCACTCAGGAGGCTGAGGCAGGAGGATTGTTGCGAGTTCGAGACCAGCCTGAGCTACAAAGTGAGCTTTTAAGGCCAGTCTGAACTGCACAATGAGACCCTGTCTCAAAAAAAAAATAATAATAATAAATAAAAAAAAAATTAAAAAAAAAGACTTAATTCTCCATTTCAACAATGAGTAAAGAGCTTTCTTTTTCTCAGAACATTTTTGCCTTTAACAAGCAATTATTAAGTACTTTCTAATTCTTTGAAATGTATGAGACCCTTTTGAACACCTAGGTAGGTCTTTTTTGTTATATTTATGATCCAGGAATGTCTCTGTCAAAACCTACAGAACCATTCTTCTCTTGATTGACACCCCTCTGTCCCCTGTCTCAATGATAGGTGTCTAATTTTAGAGTATACCTTGCTCCGAATAGCAAAACTGCCTAGTACACAGACAAAGGAAGTTTGTTTTTCTTCTGGTAAAGTTAATTGGCTAACTGAGAAGGTCATTGTCCCCAGCTTGCCTGTGTCAAATTCACTTACTTGAGGACTGTTTATCTTGAAAATGTGTACTTGATGGGCTGTTTCTGCTCTCCTGTATAAAATGATGCGATTTCTTTCAGTCTTCACAATATCCTAGCAAATTTCCTGTGCTGTGTACAATTCTAGTTTAATGCCCATGAGATGATAAAAGTATTGTCTTCTACCTTTGTGAAGAGGGTTTCTTTGTTGCAACAGTATATTGTAAATTTATTAATTATATTTCCCCAACAATGCGTATGCCCGGAATATTGAGACAGTGAAGTTAAGGTAATCTCTAAAAGACCTCATGTTAGTTGATAACTTATCATGGAACTACGAATAAATACTAGAATCAGAAATAAAGTTAAGTATGTATTTTTATATACAATGTAATCCTCTGTGAATATACTCCTTAAAATATGTTAATCTGCTCCAGACACTAACTGTTGTAATGTATGTCATGTCAATATAAAGGATATCAGGGAAAGTTTGTACCTTAAATTGGAAATCCAAGTACAGCTTTGAAGACTACTTCACCAAGGCTTAACTTTCCTGAGAACCTTAGGATTTCCTGACCTTTATCAAGAGAATCTAAATCTCTGGTGAGTTACATATTTGCTGTTACATATTTGCAGAAAATAGCTTTTTCTGTAAAGATACGGCAAAAATAGAAGTGTTTTAGCTAGGTGTGATGGAGTGTGCCTGTAATCTCACCACTCAATAGGCTGCCCCAGGAGGATTACTACAGATTGAAAACCAACACTGGGTACAAAGTGAGTTCAAGGACAGCCTGAACAGCATTGCAAGACCCTGTCTCAGGAAAAAAAAAAAAAAAAAAAAAAATGTTTGGTGTACTCTGAGTGTGCACATGTTCATGAATAAGAAACCCACTATATGAAAATAGAATCTATTTCATCAACAGCTACTCAGTTCTCACCTCAAGATACTTAAATTGTCTACCATGAGTCAGGAATCCTGGGGAATCCAATTTTGCGTGAAAGTACTTAAATGAATGTGGCAAAAAAATCTATTCAGATTTCAGACAAAAATTATGGCACACCTTTTAAATTTTTTCTCTTATAATTATCACTTTATACAGCAACGCATGTAATAAATTCTTTTTTCAGCTGCTTCTAAAAAATAATACTTTCCTTATGTCTTATAAATGGGAGTATATGGGAAAAAATAATTTTCTATCTAGATGATCCATGGGCTTTATAAAATACCATTCCCACATACCTGGAGGGATATGTATCTCAAAGCTGTTAGCATATGTACAATTTAATACCTTCTTTCACTGAAATTGAGCTCTATTCCACCATGACTTTTGAAATACCACAGTACTATATGGCTATATGCAAATAGGTTTTTAGTCTGTATTTTCTCCAATACTAAATTTTGTTTGTTTTAATAACATTACTTACCTGAACAAATGAAGTCAATAATATGGATATAAACTAAATGATTAGTGGATTATTTATTTATTTATCTATTTATTTTAGTATCAGGCATTAAACTCAGGACTGTGCACTTGTAAGGCAAGCACTTAGGTTGCTGAGCTATCTCCCAGGTGGAAAAAATATTTATAAAGTTCTTTATTTTTTTGGTTGGTGTTACCATTCCTTATCCCATCTCTCCCCTCCCATGTCTTTAAAAAAAGTTTTTCTTGGCTTCAAGAGGAATCTGAGCTGTACTTCATCTTAGGTCAGTAGTTCTTTTCCAGCCTCCCTCTTCCTTAATGTGTTCTTTTCCTCTGTTTTGCTTTCATTCTAACTCTGCTGTCTAACCCACAAGTCCCACCTAGCCACTTTTACATGCTAATCCTCAAATATGGGGGTGTGGTGTACAATACTAAAAGCACAGGTATTTATATATGCTGTAGTATCTTTTTTCAGCAGATCTAAATTCATTTCATTTTGAAAACTTCTCTTGAATTAATATTATTATTAGAGATCATATTTGTGTGAAGTTTTCTTTATGACTTTTTTTCTTTCCAAATTATAAAATGGCTGTGTGGCTCCCTTAACAACTCTATATAAGGAAAATAAGAAAAGAGGGAAGAAAGGTAAATACTGCAGAAAAAAGAAAACTTCTATGTTACCCACCAACTGTCTCACAACCACCCCTCCCTTACTTTCCTGGCCTACTCTTCATTGAGAAATATTTCCACCAACATTCTTCATCAAGTCGTGTCCTCTCAGAATGTTTCTGAATTACACAAGACCTGTCCTATTCTAAGCCATCTTTTTCTTGGGATTCACCTGTCATTTCCTTTATTCCTTTACTTTTGGTTCATTCTGCCTTGAAAGACACTTGTGGGCCAGAGAATCTGTAAATGATACCCTCAGAGTCAGGTAAAGACCTTTTCAAAATACAGATTCCTATATTCAGTCTTAAAAGATTCTGACTTAGAAGGTTTGGACAGTTTGTGCATTTGGAATGAGACGGATGCATTAGGTCAACATTGTATATAGTGTTAAAACTCAGATCCTTTTCTCTCCCCAAACTCCATGGGAAAACATAAACACAGATTCAAAAGTACCAGAAATCTAAGGTCCAGGGATCCCTAAGGTTATAAGAGAGAGATTGAAAACAATACACTGTAATTTATTGGATGGAAAATGTACATATAGTAGGAGTAGGTAGACCAGATTTTCAGATTACTTCTTCCACCACGTTGCTGGGTAAGGGTTTTCCACAATCTGAATACAATAAAACTTACTCTTTGGTAAAACCCAACTAGAAAACCTCTGTTTTGCTTGACAAAGGGACAACTAAATATCAAGTGAGATATCATGCTGCACATTGAGGTAAAGGGAATAAGTGAATTCTGCATACTGAACTTTGTTTTTTGTTTTGTTTTTGTTTTTGTTGTTTTGGGTTTTTTTTTTTTTTTTGGCAGAACTGGGGGTTGAACTCAGACCGCTGCCAGAGAAGCACTGAGCCATCTCCCCAGCCCCTGCATACTGAACTTTGGAGACTACCATTTGCCTTCTGTAAGAAGTCTTCCATATCCATTCCTCTCAAAGAGAATATTAGAAAATTTCTTTCTAGGGAAATTGATTTGTGCAAGGAAAATTTTTTGGGGGATAGCTATTAGGAAGATCTTACAAAACAACTAGATCCCCTGTTAATCATATCAAAATGATATCTACCCATCCACAAATTCCAGCCATTCAAGTAACTTTTCTAATTCTTCCCTGATCCTACTTCACTCCTATCCCTACTACTGGAGACTGAACCCAGGGCCTTAACTCTGAGCTAGCCTCCAGCCCTTTTATTTTGAGACAGGGTCTTTCTTCCTTATCTGTCTTACTTCATTCTGAAATGCAGAGACATTTGGGGGTCACCTCACTTTGACTAAACCTGCAGTTATAAAAATTAGGCATCAAAACAAAGAGGGACAATGACATTTAAACTCTGTTGTCAATTTGATTTATCTTGGAAACCACCCATAGGAACTGGTAAAGCATGTTTCTGGCTGTATCTGGATGGGTTATGGAGGTTTACATTGGATCCCTGGCCTGTTCTTTGCTGTGCTTTGCAGTGATCATGAAGTGAGCAGTACACACACACACACACACACACACACACACACACCCCTTTCTACTAGGATACCACTGCCTTAGAGCTAGCTGACAGTAAACTAAAAATTGGAAATTATGAGCCAAATAAATCTGTCCCTTAATTTACAGTTGTCAGGTAATTTTGTGGTAGGCAGCTGAGCTAGACAGAAATATAGGCAGTCAGATAGGGCTGAGCCCTCAAAGGCCCCAGTATAGAAGATGAGATACCATGCAACTGTTCAAGACACAGATACCTCTGCTGTGGGCTAGACCACAAAACAAACAAATCCAGCCACATACCTTCCTAGGAATAGATATCAGCAATTGATATTCTAAATAGATTTCAGTCACCTTGAAAAAGCCAGGAAGACTCCCTAACTCAACCTCCTATAGGAACAGTGCCTGTTGCATTTTCCTTCCCACTTGTTACTTATAACTTGCTTCCCCATTTGATTCTGATTTGATCAATTTTGCTTGAGCAATTGTGTTTGTAATCTTATTGGTTAACCATAATTTTGTCCCACCTCCTGCCTGCCTTGCAAGTTCCCTTGTTTCCCACATTAGACCCACCTCACCTCATGGTTTTGCTCTATAAAATCCCTGGAAAAGACAGGTTCCATGGCAATCCACTCAAGTCTCCTTCTGCCCCTCTCTGACAGAATCTTTCTTTTTTCCAATAAATACGTTTTGCTTTAACCTTTGTTGTTCCTAAAATTCACTCCAGTTTTAGAGAACACAAACTCATTTCAGGTATCTTTCAGGTTGGGAGTTTCTTTCCCCTATATCAATTTGACCCAGCAGTAAGAAAATGAATGAATACATGAACCAGAACCAAAGGTAAGAACAGAAGAAAATTTCAAGAGAATGATGAATGATATCCCTAAAGAAATAAGACATTTCACCAATGAAAGCAGGATGCTATTTTTCTAAGAAAATAGAGGGGAAAAAGAACTTTTAAATCAAAAAAATCAAATTTTAAATTTAAGAGGTTAAAATGAAGTTGAGATGACTCAAAAGGAATAAAAGGCACATATTTAAAAATATGAAAGAAAAACATTACTTAGGATCAAATCAGGAGATCAAACATTAGATCTAAAGAAACACCAAGAAGGAAGGTAGGTGGGGAAAAGTAGAATTATCAAAGAAAGACATTTTCACAGTATGGAAAGACCTGAGTTTCCAGATTGAAAGGATCTAATGAGTGTCTTGCAGTATGAATGAAAAGCACTTAATCCTAAAATGTCTAAATAGACGATATTAAAAAAAAAAAGACAAAAGACCAGGCCTGAGAACAGAAAATGGTATTGTGCTTTTTAATAGTCATACTGAGTGACTGGAGTAGGAGGGCATTATCTTTAAATTTCAAAAGAAGGTGTTTTCCACTAGACACAAGGATTAAAATAAGAGGAGTGAAGACCAAAAAATCAGCTCTGGAGAAAGGAAAGGGGAATACCCAGGATGAGGTAAAGGCAAATTTCAAGAAAACAGCTATGCCACAGGCCTAAAAGTAAACAGTGTAGAATGAGACAGGAGAATGGAGTCTCCAGGATTGATATCTCCAAGAAAATAAGATCAGTAAATGTCCCAATGTATTTTATCACATGAAAAAATGTGTTAAGAGTTCTGATTGAATTTGGAAATGACTTAAAAATAAGCATATAGGGAATAAAGCAGATGGAAAATTAAGCTATTAGCAACGACAGGAGAAAATTTGCTTTAATAACAGAAGTTTTGCAGGGCTGATGAGATAGCTTAGTGGACTAAGCACAAGCTTAGGCAAGTTCAGGCACTGGGTTCAATCCCTTGCACCACATGCTGTGATAGCACGGTAGGCTGGATGAGCCTACCAGGCTTGGTGGCACACACCTATAATTCCAGCACTGGGAGGCTGAAAACAGTACGACCACTATGAGTCTAAGCTGCATAGTGAGACCCTGTACCAAATACATTAAAAAAGAGAGAGATAAAAAGTCATATCTTGTAGTGACACATGCCTGTAATCCCAGCACTCCAGAGGCTGAGGCAAAAGGATCACCATGAGGTTGGGGCTGCAGAGTGAGTTTAAGGTCAGCCTCAACACACTAGCAAGACTTTGTCTAAAAAAAAAAAAAAAATTCCTAGGATATCATCTAACTCAGCCTTAAAAATTATTACATATTGTTCCTAGTGTAAACACTTAGTATTGATTAAACCAAAAATTATAATTTCATAATTCCTACAATGCAATAGGTTGAGAAAAAACTTGAGTGGAGCTTGGTGCGGTGCTGCATATTTGTAACCCCAGCATTAAGGAGACTGAGGTAGGAGGATTGCTCCTAGTTAGTTTGAGGCCAGCCTCAGATACATGATGAGACCCTATCTGAACAAAAGAAAGAAAAGGAAAGAAAACAGTGGATTGTGAGAAAACTAAATCTCCTTTCAGGAGAATTGGAAGTCGATGGATAATTGTTATGATAGTAACTGTTTGTGCCAACTTGAGTAAGAAACACTCAACTAAATTGGAACCACACTGCACTTCTCAAGGTGGCTCAGGGAATTTATTGAAGACAGAAGACCCAACCTAGGGTGACACTATTTGAATGGTAGAAACAAAGCAAGGAGGCTCACCTCTGTTTGTGGTGAGGAGCTTGTTCTTACCTTCATCTTGGAGATTGGCTCCTGTCTTCTATCCAGCACAAACCCTTCAGCCTGATATGGACTCACGCAAAATGCCACAGTGAGATCCTTCCAATCTCCAGTGTGGACAGCCCTTCTGCACTCTTCCATACCTGGGCAGCCATTGTAAGGCAATCTTGTCAATTCTTATATATTTGTATTTCTTGCATTAACTTTCTAATAAGCACTGACTGATACAATTACTGATGCTGAAAAATCAAGAAAGGCTACTGTGAGCATGCTTCATGGTGGACTACAGGCTGCTGTGGAGAAAAGACTTCAACTTTAAGAGGCTCTAAGGCTACAGTGAAGAACTGCAGGAACAGGTCCCTCCCTAAATTCAAGTATAAGACACAGATAATAAGTAAGAAAACAAATTAGCAGGCAATGTACAGGACAAATTAGCAGGCAATGTACAGGTTGTGATCAATGCTAGGAACAAAGTGAGTATAATGACATGAGAGAACACAAAGAAGACTGCAAAGAAGCAAGTGACTTAAGCTCAGATCCTAGCCTCATGCTCATTATATGAATTTAAGCAAATCCCTTAACCTTGTCCATTTCTCCATTTTTGCATCTGTTAACTACAGATAATAATTCTAATCTTACTGGTTCTTATAAGGATTAATTAAGATGGAGTAAATGAGAGAAACTTCCATTTAAAAGTTCTTTCCAGATATGAGGTCTTTACCCTTGAGGGAGTCCTTATCATCTCTTAATTGGTTCCTACCTGCCTCCCAAGGGCTCAACATGCACAAGTCACTTCACCCTCATTTGCCATTCAAATGCTCTGGCTTAAAAGTATGTCTAGTTCCTTAACCTTTGCTTTAGTGACCTTTACAAATCTACAAGCAATTTAACTATATAGTCTTATCTCCCACCACACAGTTAACTTTCACCATTCCTCCTCTAACAATAAAATACTTTATGCCTCTGAATTTGTTTATAATTTACATAGAGTAAAATCCACCACCACTTTTACAGTTACATGCATTAACCATGCAGAGTGACCATGTAACTAGCAATACTCTCTAGATGGAGAACAGTTCCAAAATCCTCCACAAACTTTCCTCAAGCTACCCTTTTGTACTCATCCCTACCCCCACCACTGATGTGTTCTTCCTTACTATAGTTATTTTTGGATTTGCTTTTGGCTTTTTGAGGCAGGATATTGCTATGCAGTTTGAAGGTTTGAACTTACTATGTAGCCAAGGTTGGCTTTGAACTCATAGCAATCCTTTCACTTCAACCTCCAAAGTGCTGGGATTGCAGGAGCTCACCCTACTCCCAGCTCATTAGTATAGATGTGTCCTTTCTAAAAATGTCATGAAATAGGATCATACAGTATATAGACTTGGAGTCTGCTTCTGTCACTTAGAATAATCAATCTGATGTTTGTTTATGTTATTGAATGTAGTTTCTTCCATTTTATCCCAGTGTAGCATTTCATTGTTTATCCATTTGCAAATCAGGAAACATTTGGGCTTTCACCCCATAGTTTGGCAATTATGAATAAAGTTAGTATAAATACTAAAAAAGTTTTATTGTGCGACCGTAAATTTGCATTTTACTTGGACAGATGCCTAAAGATGAGATTACTTGACCCTGTGGAAAATGACATTTAATGTCACAAGGAACTGCCAAACTTTTTGAAATAGTTGTGCTATTTTATACTACAACAGTGTCTCAGCTACTGCTCTCATTACTAAGATGAAATATGTGATACCCAAAGTTAAAGGAAGAAAGGTTCATGGTAGCTCACAATGTGGAGAGGTGTCAGCTCACAGATGGCTGGTTTCAAGGCAGGGTGGCACAGGGCTGGGTGCCACAGAGAAGAAACAGCGTGTGGCAGGCAGGAAGGCAGCAAACGGTGAAGTGAGGCAGCAGCAGCAGCAGCTGCTGCAGGCGGCTTCCTTCTCCCTTTTATTCCTTCCAGGCTGCCCACCCTTCGGGTGGTGCCACACACACCCAGGATGGGCCTTCTCATTATCCACACACACAACTTTATCAAATCAATCAGTGGACTAATTTAACAGTCACATACCCTAAATCCCAGTATCACACATCCTAGATCCAAGTACCTCCAAAGAGCTCCCTGGGGATATCTACAGACAAACCATAATAAGTAATATATGACACTTCCAATTGATCCTTATTTTCCATCAGCATTTAGTATTGTTGGTGAAGGTATTTGTTTTGCCATTTTGATAGGTGCATAGTGGTATCTTATTATGGTTTTAAATTACATTTTCTGGTATCTGTGTTGAGCAACATTTCAGATGCTTACTTGCCATTCATTTCTCTTCTGTAATAACGTATCTGTTTGAAGCTTTTGCCCAATTTTAATATTTAGTTTTGGTCTTAAAAAGAAGGCCATATTAGAGAACTCATATTTTAATGTGGAGGACCACCTGAGTAGCTCTCCTTGAAAGAAGAGCAACTGCCTCCATTTTGATTGAACCTAACCTTATTTCCTCATATTGTTATGTAGAGAGCTGGCTAGGACTTCTGTTTATCCTTCAAAGCAATGTATATTGGTCTAGCTGAGGTGCTGGCAATAGTCTTTGAAGGTGGCATGCGTGTTTTTCTGGTAGCCTATACCTGCAGCTCTTTAATGTGAGCCGGGTCGAGACAGGTGGAAAGAGCTAATGCTCTGTGCCACCTGCTGGCATAGAGCCTCAAGACAGAGGCACTATGGCTTCTTGGGGCTTGAAAGACTGCATCAAAGCTAAATCACCAGACTTCCCAAAATATTACATGCTATTTCTATGGCATAATAGTATAACACAGATTACTCTTTCTACATATGGCAGAAGTAAATTTAGCCACCCACCTAGCTCAGGTCACAGTAGTCACCTACTTCCCACAATTCTCAGTCAATCCTCCTCAAGCCACTCCTCCACTGAATAAAACCAGGTGAGGCCTTGGGTCCCTCTCTTGGTTCCAGAAAGCCATCTTTGCAGATGGATTTAGAGCCCCTCAACTCCCCAGTGACTGAAAATATAATTTAGTGTCTTTATTTTCATCGTGGGTTGCACTGAAAGTGGTAGATTGGAATCAACTTGATGGGATTCCAACAACGTACTTTGAGATTACGAATATAGGCTTCATGGACTGAGAAGAGGATTGAGAAGTGTTGCCTACATTTTAAGAATTAGAAATCTATAGTCATCAAGAGAATAGGGTTTTGGTAAAAGCATAAACAGCCAGAAAAGAGTACAGAAATATATATACCCATGCAAATACTGTCAATTCAATTCATCATTGGCAAAGTGAAAAGGCAATTCCTTAGAGAAAGAGTAGCATTTTTTAAAATAAATAGTACTGGTAAAACTGGTTATCAACATGGAATAGGATGCACACTTCACCTTATTCAAAAAATAGTTCAAAATTAAAAATAAGTCTGAATGGAAAATAGAATACAGTATCCAGAACAAAACACAGGAAAAAAATCTTTGGAATTTTCACTTAGGAAAGGTTATTAGGCACAGCTCCAAAAGCACAATACAAAAAAAGAAAAGAAATCAATAAACTGGACTTGAGAAAAAGTAGGAAGTTTTTCTCTGGGAAAGATAGCAGCAGTAGAAAAAAAAGATGAGCCACACAAAATATTTGCAAATTACATATCTGACAAAGGGCATGAATTCAGAATATAATCTTCCACTTTCATAGAAATACTTTTCATT
>PVKA01026272.1:0-31905 GCA_004027165.1 Ctenomys sociabilis
CCTCGTTCCTCACGTAGCCATGCTTGCTTACCCCTCCCAGCCTGCGGTTTTCAGGCATAAAAGCCCTGCTGCCCAGCCCTCGGGGGGCCCTCCTCCTTCTCCCATGGAGAGGCTACCCGGTGGGTACCACCTAAAATAAAGCGCTTCTTTTCTTTTTGGACTTGCCTCGTTGTCACTTGATTTTTGGAGTACAACAATGCAGAGAACGCTTTTGACAAAGTCCAACACTCATTCACATTCAAAGTCCTACAGAAAATTGGAATAGATGGACGCTATCCTAACTTGATAAAACCCATCCATGACAACCCAAAAACTAATACAATCCTAAGTGGGGAAGAACTGAAATATTTTACTCTTAAATCAGGTGGAAAACAAGGATTTCCTCTATCACCCCTCATATTCAATATAGTCTTGGAATCATTAACAACAGCCATTAGGAAGGAGGGAGAAATAAATGGAATAAGAATAGGTAAAGAAGAAGTTAAATTACCACTATTTGCACATGACATGATACTTTATTTGGAAGATCCCAAAAATTCCACCAAGAAACTACTAGAACTGATATGGAAATTCAGTAGCATAGAAGGATACAAAGTCAGCACTTAAAAGTCAATAGCATTCCTCTACACAGGTAACAAGCACACTGAAAGGGAAACAATAGAAACAATACCTTTTACTATAGCACTGTGGAAAATGAAATACCTTGGAATTCACTTAACCAAGGAAGTCAAATGTGTTCCATTTTCACAGAAAAGTACAACACCCTCAGAAAGAGATTATAGAGGATTTCAGAAAATAGAAAGGATAGGAAGAACCAACATCGTGATTCTGTCAGATTTAATGCAATCCCTATCAAACTACCCCCCAGACCTATCAAACTACCTCCCAGACCTAGAGAAATCATTCCTAAAATTTATTTGGATTCACAAATGACCTAGAATAGCAAAGACAATCTTGGCCAATAAAGACAAGGCAGGAGGCATCACAATTCCTGAGTGGAAATTATACTACAAAGCCACTGTGATAAAAATCAATATGGTATTGACCACAAGATCGACCTGAGGATCAATGGAATAGATTATAAGTCACAGAGGCAAGTATGATCACAGTCAGCCATCTGATCTTCGACAAAGAAGCCAAACAAGCTTACTGAAAGAAAGATAGCCTTTTTAACAAATGGTGCTGGGAACCCTGGCTTTCTACATGCCGAAAAGTAAAACTTGACCCAGCGCTATCACCATGCACTAAGCTAAAGTCAAAATGTAGTAAAGATCTAAACATTAAAAGAGAAACAGTCAATCTCCTGGAACAGAAAGTAGAAGGAACTCTTGAAGACATAGGGGTAGGTAAAGAGTTCATGAATAAACATATATTTGCAGGGAAAACCCTTGAAAGAATCAACAGCTAGGATTAACTCTTCTTGAAGAGTTTCTGCATGTCAAAAGAAATTGTCAACAAAGTGAAAAGACGACCCACAAATTTTGAAAAAATCTTAACTTATAAGCAATCAGACAAAGGTCTGCTCTCTAGAATATATAAAGAACTAAGATATAATAGAGCCCACTGGTACAACCATTGTGGAGATCAGTGTGGAGAATCCTCAAAAGAGTAGGACTGGAAATCCCATTCAAGCCAGCTATCCCCCTACTGGGAATTTTCCCAGATGATCTGAAAACATTATGCCAAACTGATATATGTGCACCAATGTTTATAACAGCACACAACGAAGATGTCCGTCACATGACGAATGGTTGAAAAAGATGTGGTATTTATATATAATGGAGTATTACTCAACTATTAAGAATTATAATCTTGAAGCATTTATTTATTTATTTATTTATTTATTTATTTATTTATTTATTTATTAGGATTTTTTTTTTTCCCACAGGGTCTCACTATGCAGCCCACAATCACAGTGATTGTCCTGCTTCCTGCTTCCCTAGGACTGGGATTACAGGAGTGCGCCACCACGCCCGGACTCCATCGCTGGCTCAGCGCACCCAAAGGCCCCGGCCGGCGTGGCAGGCGGAACCAGGAATTGAACCCTGGCCGCTGTGCTTACCTAAGCAAGCACTTAGTTTGCTGAGCTATACCGCCGGCCCTCTTGAAGCATTTATAATGAAGTGGATGCCACTTGAGCGTACACTCATAAGTGAAATAAACCAGATACACATGTGCAAATATTGTATAGTCTCCCTAGTATTAGAAGAAAAAAGAAGAAATACAAACACAATGTACAACAATAACTAAAGACAATTGAGTTAAATAGGCCAAAGTTAACAGCAAATGCTGCAGGGTACTAAGCAGCTTTGGTTAACAACCAATGTTCACAGATCAATATTGGAGAAATAGAAGTTTCACAAGACCAGCTAACATTTTTCCCCTAGCCTTTCAAGTTCTGCGAATACTCAGCATAGGAGAACCTGTACTGTAACATCATGAATCTCAGTTGTGCCCCAAATTTTCTGAAGAAGGAGATTATGGAGCCACAGAAGAAAGAGACTGATGGTATATAGTGTACCTGGTGAGAGTCACATGGAGAGAAAGCTTTCTGTCAGGCTCTCATATGGAGCAAACTTGTCAGGCATTGGCCATGACTCATCTGCATGGATGACACAGACAAAGGATCTACAGAGTAAAGTACAGGCTTACAAGATAAACCCTGAGGGGACTTCACTGACCTCATCAGAAACAAAAGCTATATCTTTTGGTAGATAGGTCTTGATCTACCTTGGTCTTATCCTCCCAGAAGAAAAGTATAAAAATGAGATATATAATGTGGGGCCATAATAATAAGTTGAGCTGTAAATGGCTATATTCAACAACTTCTTCAGATATCTCACTATTATTGTGGAATTCTGGACTGTGTTGAATTGTGTCACTGAGTTCAGGCACCTAAATTGGTTTAACGACAATGGAGTGCTCATCTTTGACAGGTCTAGACAAAAAAAGGGGGGAATACAAAGGTAGACTCATAATGTGTGTATATAAACAGTACAGTTAAGATAAATTATGCTTCTGTGTAATTCTATGAGAAACAAGATTTGCACTAATAGTGGTTGGACAAGATATTATGTTGGCTTCTACTACTATGACAGACACTGGGGAGATAACAAGGTAGAGGGTGTTAATTGTTGGATCTGTGATATTAATCAGCTATAGAGAAATAAGATAGGTACATAGCTGCACTGTCTTCATTCACTGATTAGAGACATGTGCTATAATAATATCTGTAAGCATAATATCATGTATGCACCTTATACGACATCGAAGCATTACGAAAACATTTTGCAATGTATTGATTTGTCAAATCTGTCTTGTTAATTTGTCTTGAAACTGTCTCATTGCTATTTGTTCTTCAAAACAAACAAACAAAAAAATCCCCAGAAATATAAGGAGGCAATCAGCAACAAGGCATGCAGGTATTTTGATGAAGGCCATGGGAGCTGCCCATTTGGAGGGAGCTGCTTTTACAAGCATGCATACGCTAATGGCCATAAAGAGGAGCCACAGAAACAGAAAGTGGGAACACCACGCAGACACCAGGTCTAACGGAGGAACCACTTTTGGGAGCTCATTGAAGAAAGAGAGAACAGCAACCCCTATGACAACAATGAAGAGGAGATTGTCACCTTTGAAGTGGATGAGATGTTGCTTATGCATTTGGCTGCAGGTGAGGATGACGAGCTGACCGACTGAGGATGAGTGGGACTTGTATCATGATGAATAGGAAGACTTTTATGACTTGGACATTTAGTGGCTTTACATGGCAGATAGAATCAGCTGTGAGTGTGAGCTTTGTGTGACAATAGCCCTTTGGAAAGACACACATGGCATTGGTGGCTTCCATGAGTACAGGGTGGGCAGCCTGCCAAGCCTCAGACAGTAGCTGTCCCCTGTGCTGTGTGGCAGTGTGCTGATCTCCTATGCAGGCCTCAACTCAGGCACTGTCATAATCACTTACCAGGGCCTCTTCTCCACCCCGCTTCCCAAAGTGTGTCATTTTCTTTGTTTCAAAAAATTGTAAAAATAAATCTTCAAGTTACTTTTTTTGGTAACATTTATTTAGCTGTCAGACAATTAGCATAGGGTTGTTGAGTCACCTCTTTTTAGCTTGGTTGTGTTTATGGACTTTCCATATTCATTTCAAGGCTTCCAGTTTCAAGGCTAGCTCAGGTCCCTTCACCCATCTTGGGCCACCAGGAATAGCCAGTGCTTTTCCATTTGAAACTGGAAGTCTTGAAATGAGTATAGAAAGTGCATAAACACAACCAAGCCAAAAAGAGGTGACTCAACAACCCTATGCTAATTGTCTGACAGTTAAATAAATGTTACCAAAAAAAGTAACTTGAAGATTTGAAAGGTATGTGATGTAACCAGGCTAACTGTCTAGTTACCAGTCTTTTAGCTAGGGAGGTTAGTAACATGGTTATGCCATCTAGCAGTATCCACTGGTACTTGGTTATACAGAGTTGGTTTTACTTCGTATTTTATGGTGTCTTCTTTCTGGTCCAGGCACTCTTGGAATAAGCTTTGTCCTGGTTGAGACTTCTGGCGTAGAAGATGTTTGTTTTGGTCATGCTGCCTCGGCCCATCAAGGCCACGCAGGCAGGCAGATGTGATGGAAAGTGAGCATCATAGCATTGTATCTGGTTGGCAGTCACACTTCCTCTAAGGGGGAGGCACTCATGGGATTAGCTCAGCTATCTTGTAAGAAGAACTCCTCCCTGGGAAGTTTATCTTTGCAATTTGTCACTCTGATTCCTGAAAATACTTTGGGAGATTCTCCTGATTTGTACATCTACTACTCTGATTCCTAAGACCCCACCCATTCTTGCACTTAAAAAAAACAAGTTAAATGTTGGCAGAGGTCTCTGTATTTTATAGTAGTCCTTTTATAAAAAGCATGTTTTCCCAAATAAATAATTTTAAAAACTTGAAAAAAAGGTAAAGGAAAGAAAGGTATATTTAGCTCACAGTTAATGGAGGTTTCAGTCCATACTTGGCTGTCTCCCATGTGCCAGTCTACCCTGGAGACTGGCACATGGCAGAAGGCAGCAGTTCATGGCAGGGAAGGCAGAAAAATAAGAGCAAAAGAGAGGAGTAACAGCAACAATAGCAACAGAGAGAAAGTCTGTCTCTTTGTCATTCTTGTGTTACATTCAGGCTATCCACCTCAGATTGGCTATAGAACTCACACCTTTAATCTCAGCAGTAATCATACCCATGAACCCAACCTTGGATCACCCATAATTCCAGTGGATCATGAGTTAATCACAAATTATAGAAGTCTGCCTCATAACTGCATGAGGCTTTTGGTGGGACATTAAGAGACAAACCATAACATTCTGCATCTGAATCCCCAGCGACCAATGCACATCTCTTTGTGCAAAAAACATTTTAGTCCCTCTCTCAGAGTTAACAAAATCCCAACAGTTTTAGCATTGCTGAAAAGTTCAAGTCCCAAGTCCCCTCCAAAATACAAGCAAACTTTTTGCTATGACCCCCTGTACAAAGGAAAAATTAGACACTTCCAATATTCAAAGGAACAAGATAAATATTACCATTCCAAAAGTTGCAAGTGACGTTATACCAAGCACTGGGACCAACTTTAAAAATATCTGAAGCAATATATGCTGAGTTGTGATCTCCAAGTGGTTCTGCCCCTATGGTACTTTTGCTGGTAGCTCTCATGGTTTCTCTTTTAGGGGAGCTTTGAACCCTCCTTGCTGTTTCCCTTAGATGATCCATATTCATGGCTTTTTCAAACTTCTGGGGTTTCCACTGAATAGGCTTCTCACTAAAAACTTTATACACTGCCTTCTCAAGGACTCACTACCCTCTCAGGGACACACTGCCTGGCCTTCAAGGCCTTCTGAAATCACAATGGAAGCCTCTTAACCTCAGAACTTCTGCATTCTGAATGAACCTAAAACCAGCACCATGTAGATGATGCCAAGGTCTGCTGCCAGCTAGAGGAGTGACCAGGCTTCCTTCTCTCTTGTCTGTGGGGGTTGAGTACCTGGATCACTGAGCACTCTGATCATGATTCTGAGGATCAAGTTCTCTATCTCAGAGCCATTCTGGAACCTGGTATGTCCTCTGCCTCAATTCTGCAACATGACACTTTAATCTTTCCCTGCAAGGCAAAGTCCCTCTCCCTTGCAATTCTGAGGCTGTGAAGGGTGGAGACATGCCCCCTCCTCTGATGCCCTCAGGCCATCTTTTCTGTGATCTGGTTCCTTCCTGGCAATGGAGATCCTCTTGCATTCCACAGTTTTATTGGAGCTTACTTTCTGGCCAAACTCACATTTTAAATCATCCTGTTGGGCTCTTTGCTCTTGATTCTCAACATAAATCTGGTTGAAGCCTCCAGCAACAGCATTCCTACTGCTTCAAAATTTGGTTGCTTTGAAATATCTTTTGAAAGATTAATCAGTCTACCATGTATAATCTAAGTATCAGGCAAAATTTCTGGACACTAGCAAAATTCAGACAAACTTTTTTCAGGCCAAAACAGAAATGATCTGATGTCCAACAATCAATGCAGTCCTCCTTCACTCAAGTCTTGTCTTTATAGGCAAGATTTCTATTACCTCTCTGGTCTTCTAATCTCTAACTAGAATCTCCTATATAAAACAGCCAAAACCGTCCCAGTGCTTTGCTTGTAGATGACATCAAACCTTTCCTATATGTTACCATAAGCCATTCCCAAAAGCGTGTAATTCACATGGTCAGCAACGACCCCACTCCCAATACCAAATTCTGTCTCAGACTGTCCACCTCACACTGGGTTTAGCACGCATACCCATAATCTCAGCTTTGGTCAACCATAATCTCAGTGGATCATGAATTAATCACAAACCCTAGAGGTCTTCCCCATGTTTGAATTAGTCTTGGGGAACACCAAGAAGCAAACCATAGGACTGATTATGTGTAGATCTTTATTCCATTTTTTTTCTTACCAAGGATGGGATGAGTAAGTGAAGAGCAGTTTGTAAATAATTGTTGAGGCTCTTAGCTATACCTCCAAGACATCTAACTTAACTTCAAAAATGTATTATGTAAAAAATTCTTTTCACAATTGCTATACATTTTAAGGTAGTATATCCTGTCCAGTTGTTTAGGGGAATCATGTTAGCTATCTACACTAAGAGTAGTATGCTTGATTTGATCATAGAAGTATGGTAGCAGTGGAAAGGAAATTCTAATCCATAAACATTATTTTTATTTTTATAGTTAAAATTGATACTAGCTAGTGTGAAAAGGAAAAATTCAGTCTCCCAAGTTTATGAAATTTCTGAACAAAAGAGAGAAAAAATCTTTATCGTTTTTTCTCTGAGCATCTCAAAGTTGTAAGAGTAAAGCTAAGTCCACCAATATAAAAGAAAATAGAGCCATGAGAGAGCTGCTTTGCTAATTGAATTCAAAAGAAAGTTATTGTGGAAAACAAAATTCACTTTTAGAATGAATTATACTACCTATGTAAAATGATTAAATTATAAGGGAAATTTGTTAGTTATTTCTGTATTACTTGCTATAAAGAGCTCACTGCTCACAAATTTTCCAACACAGAACCTAATGCAGTACAGGCTTAAAAACTGAGTATTATCATTACTGATATCTTATTGCCAGAAAGAGCTAACTATGTTAAAAATATACCTAAAACTATATATCTTTAATTAAGAGTACCCTTCTCATGCATGTACATGCTTGACTATTTGTTTATCTCTTTTAATTCCCAGGTAAGAGCCAGAAGGTCACAATTCAGTTAGGTGCAACGGTGAAAAGTGAGTTGTTGTTATTGGTGGTTTAAGGAGTTTTAGTAAAGATCAGAAGTTTGGACCAACTACAATGTATTATTTCACTGCCTGCCTCATATGTACCAGCAAGCATCAGCTCCATTTCTCTATGATATTCACAGAGTCTATGCATAGAGCTCGTCCGGCATGCAGTGCTCATTACTCAGGCTGACTGTTCTTCAAATCAATTGGTACTCATTTGTCATTTATGCATTAATTTCAAATAAATTTTAAACTTCAGTGTTTGATTCTTATCTCCTTTTATAGTACTTCAGTCATCTTCCTCTCTGAGATGCATATATTTGGCTCATGGTCAAAGGATACCCTCACATAGAAACGATAACTGACTAGGTTACTAGGGCTTAGTAATGCTGATTTTTCTACATGATGACATTTATTACCATTTTGCCTCAATGTCGCAATACTTTTTCTTTTTCTGTTTCTTTTCACTGACTCAATTATCATATTCTGGTAAACTTTTAACACTGTAGTGATTGGGGCACAGTCTTTGATTTATTATTCTGATCTTGCTGAGTGCATCAGGTTTCTTAGTTATAATATAAATTTTATACTTAATCTCAAATGTCTATCTCTAGCCTTGACTTCTTTCTGACCTGAGACATTGTCACTTGATTAACATGCATCTATGCGACAGCAAGCAGAACTTAAAATTATTAATGTATGTGCCCTGACATCCTCTATGTCCTCCCTAGACTGCCTCACCCTAGAACTACTACCACTATGCTGAAGCTAAAATTTCAGTTTCAATATTTTAGTTCATCCTTTTACATGATATGCATCCATCAAAATTTCAGTTGAGAATCAAAGTGAGACTAATGTTTTAAAAAGTTACCAGATAGCATTGTAATACACCTGCAGTGATGATAACAGGAATCCAGGACCTGATAGGCCAGCCAGAGGAAGTGGCTATTTTTACTTAGGCACAGAGATTTTTTGGGAAATGTGAGGAGAAGGTGTTTGTCTTTCAGCCTATGGAAGCGCCCTCAGCACAGCATGGTGAGCAACATGGACACGGTGCCCCACAGTCACTTTCTCCTCTGTATCTTAGATATTCTTCAATGATTCTGGAGTCCAGAAGATGGTGGTGGTGATGGAGGAATAACTTGTTTATGTGATCCTAGCTAGAACACAGGGCAGGATAGAAAAGGATGAAGAGTATAGCAGGATGAATAAATGAAAGGAAGCTAAATTGTAAACATTTTCTTGATTCATATTGTCACCAGCTAGTATGTTTCCTTGCTTTTGCTAAAACAGAAATTAAAACTAAAGCAATAGTATGGATTTAGAGGCAGAAGATTTAATTGGGAAGTAAAGATGAAAGATGGGGAAAATCCTGCTCCTTGAGCAGCTGGAAGATGATCCATCTGATAACTAGGACCAGATTGGCCCCCCACAAAAATGATTAGACAAGAGGAGATAGGGTTAGCTTGATTATTTTCCCAGATCTTCAAGAAATACCCATGACTTTAGATGTAATTTGTTTTCCATGAAAAGATTGTCCCTGTGTCAGTTTTAGTTATATGAAACTTTGCTTTTCCTTGAATTCTGGTAAAAACCTATTTAATATAAAATCTGGAGACTTTTAGACATTTTTCCAAAGAAGAAGGACCTGGAATGGGATATTATAAAAGCTGCTAATTTTGAAAGTCACTTTACTTTTATTTTGGCCTACTCCATCTAGAATGTGCTACCTTGTAGATTCAACAGGTTCCAGGCATTGCAGCCAGTGTTTCCAGTGGAACAGATTTAATGCAGGACACAGACATTTGCAAGAGTAGCCTACAACATTTTCCCACAATGTAGAAGAATATAAGAGATCTGTCTCTGAGATAGAAAGGTGAAGAATCCAGCCTAGCACCTGGATCCCACAACAGTAACTTTGTCCTTTGGGCTGGGGAGATGGCTCAGTAGAATAAGTGCTTGCCTGGCAAGTGCTAAGGGCCTGAGTTCAATCTCCAGTTCTGCCATAAAAGAAAGAATGAAAAGAAGAAAAAAGAAAGATAGAAGAAAGAAAGAAAGAAAGAAAGAAAGAAAGAAAGAAAGAAAGAAAGAAAGAAAGAAAGAAAGAAAGAAAGAAAGTGTTTGTGCAAGACTATTGAAAAGCTGAGGGATCTAAAACAGCTGACTAGTCTCTTCTAGGAAGCCCAAAGCTTGGTGGCAGAGCTTACAGAGTACATTCAGGCAGTTTTAGAGGGTGGTGTTAGAAACTGAGAACTAAGAGATGATGCCCAAGGTGAAATTGAAGACAAGAGCTCCTCCCAAGTGAACAGTGTCCATCACATGTGAAGGTAAAGACTGAAGCCTAGTGATAGAGCACAGTTGAAGCCCCCAAAGCATGCGCATGCATACACACACACACACACACACACACACACACACACACACATTATCATCATCATCATCATCAACATCAAAACTCTTCTGAGAGGAGTCAGTATAAAATTCAATCCTCATGTTCTTCTTTCCACTGTTCCAGAAACAATCCTTTTTCTTGCTTAGAACCCTGCTAATCAGTTTAGCTGAGTGCTCCCATGCAAGTTGACCATTTATTAATTAACCATCATACCAAACTGCTGTATACAACAAGCAAAGAATTGCAAAGAATACACTCAATGGCTAAAGAAAAGCTACCACATTTATTGAAGGTCATGAACAGCAAAATTATTCTCAGGCAACAAAAAAGGCACATTGTAAATCAAGCAGATAAATCAAGACTTTGTTCTCAATAATGACAAAAAAATTAGTAGGGGGACATACTTTCATTTTAGGGGTTATATAATTTCCCTCATGTGCCACCTGAGCTCAAGTGTGTAGAAGGCAATTATTTCTTCTCCTTTGTTGCTCTACCTGTACTAAAAGGAGAGGAGATGGGCTACATAAATATATAAATTTTGTTATGAACAATTTCTGATGAATGTCCCCTAAATGACCAACATGTCTATATGAAAAGTTGAGAAAGCATTTGATCCCATGTTTTACAAGATGCAGACAAATGAAGTTAAAGCTTCATTTTACTTTATTTATTTGAGTTTATGTTTTATCTTTAAAGAATATAAAATAGAGATATAACGAAAAGAACAATGTTAGAAATAATACAAGATTTTAATAAACAAAGTAAAAGGAATTCAACCATGGTTGCTGTATTTCATAGTGCTTATCTTCAACTTACTAGATATAAATGTGTGAGATTCTTTGAAAAACAACGACAAAACATAGTAACAAAGAATGTATAAGCAATTCAAAAGAGGAAAATAAAGAAATCGGAATAAAAAAATAATAACTGCTCCTTTCTAAAGATCAGTTGAAATCAACAGTGTTTATTATTTGTAGAACTGTGTGAAGTGTCACAAATTGTAACAGAAACTGCTTTTAAAAGCTCTGTATTATACTATAGATAACCATTAGGAAGAATACAATGTAAAAAGTATTAATTATTGAAATTGTACTATAATTCAGGTTTAAAAAATGATAGATATACAGCTACATTCTCTTAATTCAATGAATAGAGGCATTTGATCTAATAGTGTTTGTAAATAGAATATCATCTCTGCAACTTGCACAACAAATAATCATTATGAAAACAATATGCAATGTATTAATTATTGAATCTGTTCTAATTTGATTTGAAACTGTCTCATTGCTACTTGTTCATCAATAAAATTATTGAAAATAGAAAAAAAAATTCAGTGATTTAGTTTCTAAAATGTATCCTACTCCAAGAGAATCTCTTCAAAAATAAAGTTACCATCCTAATGGAGCCATTATTTTGAGTGATGAAATTACTTCCTATATGACCTTGCTTTTTTTTTTTTTTCGCAGAACCAGGGATTGAACTCAGGCCCTTGCTAGGGAAGCACTTATTCCCACTGAGCCATCTTGTTTTTCTGACTCTTACACTTGATACATTCCTCGTAGCAGTATTTATGAACATACTACTCAAAACCTTCCATTGATTTCTTATCATTTTCTGAATAAAATCATGACTCTCACTCCAACAAGTTACATATGATGTGGTTCACTCTTCTCTGCAAATTTTTGTATTTCCATTTTCTATCTCCCTAAGACCTGTACTTTTTGTTTGTCTCAGTCATAAGACCATGGGTGTTATTTCAGCTGCTTTTACTTCTTAATTTCTCTCTGCTTTCATAACAGTTCCTCTCATTATTGAGTGCTCATGGTTTATGCCCCAATCAATTGAGACTTCTCTATGACTTTGCTTATACTATAACACACTGATGCTATATCAATAACCTTATTTTATCTTAGTAGTTTCACATCAACTGAACAAGAAGTTAATTATTTCTGGAGATTTATCTCAATACATTTCAAATGATTTAAAGTGTCATGAAATGAGACTTTGTTTGCCTTGTATCATACAGATCCCAAAGCCAAGAACATGCAGTAGGAGTTAAAGGTCTGCTGTCCATAGTGAAAGGATCAATGAATGAATCAACAGAGGCTATAAGTTGATAGAAAGGAGATTTTTGCTTACAGAAGTCAGCAGGCTACCCTTCAGAAGTGGTATTTGAATAGTGACTGGTCTCTTTGTATGTGCAATGTAGTTTTCTTTCTGGGAGTGAGTGATTGAGGAGCAAAAATCAGGGAAGTAAATTCTTCTGGGAAGAATAATGTTATATGCAACAACTCAGAGGTAGGATTTTTGTTTCAGTGATGGAGCAAATGTAAATTCTAGCAGCAGAAAGCAAGTGGGTAAGAAGTCTGATGACATAGGAGGTAACTTGTTTCCCAATTTTTTCTCAATAAAGAATTTTTTCTTAAATGAAATTTTGTATGAATTCTAATATATTCCCGAAGGCCACCTGTAATTTATGCCCTCAGAAATAAATATTTACTACCATTTAAAAATTGTAAATTTTAGAATGCATACATTTATGCTATGGGGAAAGAGTTAGATGTTCTGAAGGAAATCTATACTATATGTTCCTCCTAGGGAAGACTGGCTTTCCGAGATTTATCATGTTGTATTCCTCTGGAAGGTGGGAGTACATTTCATGTACTGTGGAAGTCCAGCCCTGTTGCACCAGAAATTTGGTATAATAATATGATGTTCTCACAGGGTGCTGGCACAGCACCTTCCTGGGCAATAGAACACATAATACTTTTATGTAACATTTTGTATGAATTCTCAGAGCTTTCACCCCTCAATATCAAAACACACTGGGTTACATTGGTCTAGCAGAGCTCTGGAGCTTATTTATATTTAGTTTCATAATTCTTCAAATTTCTTTAAGAAAAAAGCAATGCAAAAAGAGGCAAAATTAGATTAGAATAGAAAATGGACTTGAAATTGGTTGCAAACTCCATCATAAATTTCCAATGTGGCCATGCATAAATTACTTTCTTGTTTGAGTTGCAATAATTAAATGAAGTCATGTACAATTAATATTTGTTCAGTGCTTGGTTATAGTAATGAAATAACAGAAATCAATATTATTATTCATCATTATTGTTATTACTGATTTCCCTAAAAATACTTTCTAAATAGAGTAAAAATTTTGTAGTCATTCAACAACAGTGTTTCATATCTTTGGATGATTTTGCTTTTCTAAAGGACCTTTAAAAATCTCTAGAGAGTTTTCTTTTTGTAAGTTAGGGGTAAAACTGGCATCTCATGGCTAGTGACTAACAATGTTATTGACATTCAAAGGTCATAGGACATCCCTTCTTACCTTCACCCCACAACAGAAAAATATTTTGCCCAAATGTTAAAAGTGCTAAAAGTACACTCACAACATACATACATATATATATATATATATATATATATATATATATATTTATATATTTATATATATGTATATATATAATTTGTTTGGTATGGGGTCTCGCTACACAGCACAGACTCGTGATCCTGTGTCAGCCTCCCCAGTTCTGTGATTACAACCATGCACCCCATGCCCAGTTTTGGTATCCAGCAGTGCTACACAAAATAAGGTACAAGGAATCAAACCTGTGTTCTTGTGCTTGCCAGGCAGTCGCTTAGAGTGCCAAGCTGTCTCCCTAGCCCACACTTATAACTTTCATGGGAAGATAAAACTTGATCTTTGTTGCCTCATTTTGGCTTACTTCCCCTGGCTACCACTCTCTCTAATAATTACACTTTTGCCCTGAATACAATCTGTAGTACACATTTTGATTAGTGGAACAGATATGCAGAAATGGTTTGTCTCCTCCTACCTCACTCCATTTACCTTTTTCAAGGAATATTTGGTAAACTGAGAATACAACTGTATTAAAACTCAGAATGCACGTTTTCAGATTTGAATTGTATTATTCTCTTACACTCTTTCATTTTATAAATATTTATAAGGAGAAATAAAATTTTATTAACTACAAATATCCTAGACAAGTATTTTCTGTCTAGAATACATTGCCAGTTTTTCTTAATGGTTGTTTTTGTTTTTGCTTTCTTTTCATAGCCTTGCAAGAAAGACACATGTGAGAGGTAATTTCTGATTGAGAGACTGTTATGAAAGTGCCCATATTCTTGAGGGAAACAATACTATTTTAATGAAAAGTTCATGTTTTGTACCTCAGGTCTAAGACATTCACCTGAAGTCAATTGAGAAACTTATTTACAAGAGACAAAGATGTTACTAAGACTATAAGGTGCCCTCACTGGTACTACTTAGTCCTACCTGCATTTTAGAATTACCTGTGGAAATTTAAAAGATGCAGATGCTTGGGTTCCTAGCCTGTACAATTTAATCAGGATCTCTAGGACAAGCTTAGGTAGCAGGATGTTATAATGTTCCCTATGAAATTTGTATATATTGCCATGTTAGAAGACCTTTAGAATAAGTAAAGAAATAGATGACTAGAATAATAATAAGGGAAGCATAGAATCCTGGGAAATATGTTATACTGGGGATCAAGTGGAGGTTAGACTTTGGGAAGGCAAGTAGGAAAGGAGTGGGAGAAGAACAGTGCTGACATGAAGGGAAAAGATGATGTCACTATATGAATGAGGGGAAAATTAGGATTAATTAGGGTGCTGAATATGCTATATTCTTGTTTGGGGGTTTGGGAAGGCAAAATTATATAGTGCAAAGGGATGTTTTGATTTATGCATTAAAATTTATAATTTTAAACAGGGGTGAGGGCTTTGCTAGATTACTACACATATACACACATACACACATAAAGTATGTGTGTATATGTGTGCATATATGGTGCACCCTTTTGGCAGAGGAGAGGTAAGCAACATTGCTGGATCAGTATTCACAAGTATTAATACTTGCCTAGGCTACTCTCTCTCTTTCCTTCTCTTTCTCTCATGTATGTATATATGTATTATGTGTGTATGTATGTGTGTATGTATGTATCATCTATCTGTCTGTCTATCTATCTATCTATCTATCTATCTATCTATCTATCTATCTATCATCTATCTATCTATCTACCCATCCCTCTCTATGTCTCTATCTTTCTCCTTTTGAATTGTTTTTAAGCCAACAAGGAAGCTCAGGAAACTTACTTTAGTTACACAAGTTTGATAAGGTTTGTCTTTTCCTTTCTTGCTCCAATCCTTGATTTAATAATCCATAGTAACAGCCTGCTGTGTGATGGAGACTTATGAGTTATTTGGTCTTGAAAGAACAGGAAAAGAATATAGATTTCTAGATAGCAAGAATGGTGGTGAAGTGCCAGTGAGGTGGCACATGACTATGCCATGCACCTGAGAGGTTAGGGTGAGAACGGCCCTTATTGAAAGACACCCTGTGGAAGTTAAAAAACTTATAAATGAATAAATAAGAAAATAAATAAATATGGATATAGTAGAAAGATGTGTACCCCTGTGTTTAGTGCCTAGTGTCCTCCAAAAATGATGGTGGAGGAAGCTTATTTTTAACCAAGTGGAAGAATGAGCTTCCTATTACAAGTTTTCTATTGTACATTGTTGTGGCACAGCTTTGTTTACATAGATTTAATTTCAGCACAATAAAGTTACCTGCCTTATTATTATCAGTTTCTGTCTTCATTCTCTTCTCTCTATTTCAGTTGTTGAATCTGTTTTCAACATATAATTCTCTTCATTAGATATCATTTCCACTGTAGAATTGGCTATTGCTATTTCTGCTTCTGCTACAAATATAAATCAAATAGTCTTGTTGTGGTTTGTGTCTGGATGTCTCCCCATGCTTCCTGTGATTGTGAGGTAGAGATTTTTTAGAAGTGCCTGAATCCAGACTTTGTGATTGATTCATTGTCTAGTGCTGGGGTTGGTGTTATGAGTGCTACACACACCCCATGGCTGGGAGCTTGTATGTAAGGAGAGGAAAGGAGGCTTGATCCTCCCACATTTTGCTCTTGTTGCTTTTTGTATCCTCCACACCATGAACAGTTGCCCCTCAACCATGCCACCATGTTTTGGAGCCAGGTGACTATGGACTGAAACCTCAACAATCTGTGAGCTAAGTAAAACTTTCCTTTCTCAATGTTGGATGTCAGATATTTTGTCTCAACAAGAGAAAAGTAAGACAGTTCTGTCTTTTTCTAGCTATCATGGCAACTATAATCAAGGACTTGTCAATCTGCACATTTGTTTACTGTGTTAATGGTGATTGGTCTAAAATGTGGATATGTCTCAAGTATAGCTCATTGTATATGATTTCACTCCAGGATAGCAAGATACATTGTGTAACACTTTTTGTAACTCATAACTTGTCAAATGCTTTCTTTTTCCCTTTGTAAAGACAAAACAAAGGACAACCATGCAGAACTAAACAATGAAGAGAGGGGAATTGTGATAATTTGGTTCTGGATCCACTTATGCCTTGAATACCCCAATTACCTGAGCCAATAAGTTCCTCTGACAACATTAAAGAGGTTAGATTGTAGTTGTCAATTTTTAACAGGAAATTACCTGATCCTCTTAGAACACTGCCTAAAGACCTAGAGCATTTGAAAATACATTTGACTAGCCAGTTTTGGCACATAATAGGATTGATAAACCACACTGAAAGTTTTGAGGACAATACTAATGTGAACATAGCATTGCCCTTGGTTACATAACACATAATTCCCGGCATCATAAAAAAAAAAGCACATTTTAGGTCAGTGACTCTCAAGTTAGGAATCAGATTAATAGGCTCAGCATCCATGGAGGACTCAGAAATACAGTTCCTGGATTTAGGTCAATAGAAGCAGAGACTATAGGGTGGAATTCAGCAATTGCAATTACACAAGCCAGCCCAGTGATCTGAATGTGCACTAGTGTTAGAAAAAGCATTATGTTAGAGTTCTTTCATCCCCTCCTTCCCAATTTTATAAGGAATACTGGCTAAGAAATATCTTTAATAACTGTGAAACATCCCTGTCTCTGTGTTTTCTGTCTCTTTTTCTCTGTCTTTCTGTCATACATGCACACACACACACAACTTTAAGTAAATTGCTTGAAAATGTCTAAGTATGTTTTTGCTAACAATATAACAATAAAAATTATGACTAATAATATGTAAATTTCATTGAATGTGTATTATATGCCAGGAATCTTTTTGTTGGTGGTGGTGTTGTTTCTGTCTTTTAGAGAAGGCTCTATAGGGTGTACAGGGTCTCAATAGTAGATCGGACTCATAGTGATTCTCCTGTGTACAGCATTCCAAGTTCTGGGATTACAGGCACGCACCACCATGCACAGTCTCAATCCCCATTTTAGTGCACCCTAGGGGATGGGCTGGTAAAGCAGGCCTCAGGATGAAACTCCAGACCGCTGTGCCTGCTTGCAGCCACTTTGATCCACCGAGGTATTTGGCCTGACCAGGAATCTTAATTTTCTCCTTTATGCAAGTTAGCACTTTGTATTTTTTTGGGAGAGGATTGTTTTTTAAGAGTTCATAGACCCTGGTATCATCTGTATTCATCTGCAAATTGAAACCAGTTACAAAATATCCTGTGTTTCACAAGACATTTTGAAGAGACTTTCATAGCCTCCTCTTATTCTCTCAAAAGAGATGAAGTCATTTGAAAGAACTAACCACAAATATTAGAGAATGGAAAAGAAAAGCTTTTACAAAAGATGAAAGATGGAAAAATCCTTACAAGTAATTTCATTACTTCTCTGTTAGCACTTGAGCATGTCTAGTACAGGTAAAATGATGGTGCAATTTAGTAGCCATCTGTTTTTCATATGGCAACTTGAAGCTAATAAAGATAGTCTTATAGTGTAGAGGAGTCATTTGTTATTTGTTTTCCAGTAGTTATTTGGATCACACAGAAGAGCAGTACAAAGACTCTACTGCAGGAGTTCCAGGTGCTCATTCATACCAGCAAGTTGAACACTGTAAGAATTGCCTAAAGAGCCTCTGGACTGGAGTATTTTACTAAATTCACGCACCTACAATATTTAAATGACAATGGAATACCCATATCTGACAAAACCGAACAAAAAAGGACATACAAATGAAGGCCCATTTTGTATCTGTATATTCAAAATAGGCTAGATATACAGCTACATTCTCTGAATTCAATGAATAGCAAGATTTGTTCTATTTGTGTTTGTGGGCAGGATATCATGTCTGCATCTTGTATAATGAATAACCACTAAGACAACACTATGCAATGTATTAATTATTGAAACTGTCCTACTAGTCGGTTTTGAAACTGTCTCATGGCCATTGTTTCTCAATAAAATTATTAAAAAATAAATAAAAGATGCTGAACAGAAAAAAAAGCCTCTTGGAAGCAGTTTTCTGGGTTGCAGGCTTCTAGGCCACTGAAAGGCTGACTCTTTCTGAAAGGATATCCTGCAGCTTGCTGTGTTGGATGCCAAATGGAAGGCACACAGTGGGCCAAATGATGGCTGAGGAGAACCCGGCACTTGCAGTGTTCCTCTTGTGGGGCCTTCCTGTTTGATTTTCTTAGGTATCTTTGTGAGGAGTAATTGATGGTAATATGTTAAGACTTCTATTTTATAAAGAAATAAGAAAACACTATGTTTGTTTTAATTCTGTAAGGGCCACTTTGTGATAAAATTTCAATATTAATTTGAAAAAGAACTAAAAGTTCACTGACACATATACATATCAAAGTATAAGGTAGATCTGCATACACTGAAGTTTATGGAAGTTGTGCCAATATGTGCAGAAAACTTATGTTACCCTCCTATTTGCCCCATCCATCACTTTTGACTCGCAGAGGAGTTTCAGTTTTTTGTATTAAGGAAGCAGTCAAGAACAACAAAGAAACGGTTATGGTTTCTCAAACTGAGTGACTTCCGAAGATCTCTGTATGTGTCTAGCTAGTATTTCACGAAAAAGACCTGATATTCTACACAATGAGTGACTACAGAGCAATGTCATACTCTTTTTTACAAAACAAGTTGTTTGTTTTTCTTTTTCACTTTCTTTTTTAGTAGAAAAATATGTTAACTTCAAATAAAGCAGTGTTTTTCCCTTTCTGGCAGAATGTTCCAGTACTTTCTTCAAGCAATACCAAGTCGGAGCACTCAAACATAACATCCTTGTTTAAACATCATTACAATGTGTGTTATGTTTTATAACTTTCCAGGGAAAGACAAAAGAAAAAACAAATATGGTGCATGTATGTGCATGTGCATGTGTGTACATAGAGATTTATTTTAAGTACCTGACTCACATCATTCTGGAGACATGCACGTCCCAAGATCTGTAGGATGAGTCAACAGGTTGGAACCTTAACATGATACTGTGATCTCCAGTCCAAAGATGGATAGACTCAGGTTTCAGAAAAAGTCCATTTCCTTTTGAGTGTATGACAGGGAAAGGCTTTGCCCCATCTCCAGGCAGGCAAGCAGAAGTTTTGCTTTCTTAGGATTGAAATATCCATCCTTCTTTCATGAATGAAATACAGCTCACTTTACCTTATTAATTTAAATGTTAATAACACTAGGAAAGACTTTATGGAAACAATGATAGCAATGTTAAGGAAGATATGTGGGTACCCTGTAGCAAATACACACATACTTTAACTATCACAATATATATTAGAGTTAAAAGCAGCCGGGCATGGTGGCGCATGCCTGTAATCCCAGCACTCGGGAGGCTGAGGCAGGAGGATTGTTGTGAGTTCGAGACCAGCCTGAGCTACAAAGTGAGCTTAAGGCCAGCCTGAACTGCACAGTGAGACCCTGTCTCAAAAAGACAAAAAAAAAAAAAAATAAAAAAATAAAATATATTAGAGTTAACTGTAGGATAAAGTACAAACTAAGTTTGTGTCACCATTTCTCAGATGACTTAGTAGATTTTTGTAGGTATCCAGGTATATGAACAGGTTTTGACACATAGAACCAAAAATTAAGGCAATTTGTGGAAGTTTTCTAATTTATTCTGAGTTCTTCTATCTACAGATTTAGGATTTTAAAATCATAGTGATATGCAGAGTACTGTGTGTTCAGTGTACTTTAACATTTAGCATTTGTTACATTATGCTTTAATAACTGAAAAAAGCCTTCTCAATAAGCTTATGGAATAAAACAAAACACATTGTATATAAGTTATTGTACAGCACAAAGGTATGATAGAACACATGACCTGGTATCCTCATTTCCTGGTTTCCTGGTTCAGGCTCCTTGAACTTACACTGACAAGTGTATCCCTGTAACGGGTTGCCAGTACACAGCTCAGCATACTTTTCGGTTTCTTATATCTGACCAAAATCTCTGTTGGCCTAGGATATTACTTCTCAATGTCTTTGTGTGTGTGTGTGTGGGGGGCTCAAGCCTATTCCTTATACCTCTAAACTTCTTTGAATTCAGTGTAAGCACCAACCCTCAAATAAGAAAGTAGATTCCCACAGCTATATAATCAAAAGTAATTTTTCTTTTGCCACCATTCCTCAAAGAAAAATAGAACGTTTGAAGATTTTCTTATGCTCCTATTGTCTTACATTAGTATTCTTTTCTAAGAGCTGCAATACACAGCTAGGGCAATCCTGAAATAATAACATCCTTTATCAATTCATTTTTTAGTTTTATATTTTTTCCTTTTTTCTTTTAAGTATTCCCAGCATCCTTTCATGTGGCCTGCTGGGCCAATCTTTTCTCAAATCAAGCAATTGAATTTTCTTATTATGTTTCAAGTGTCTTAAAGATGGTACTGTACTTTCAAGGCTTTTTGTAGTCAGGCACAGTCCAGTGAACTCCAGCCCAGTCATAAAAGCAGCTTGTGACTTCTAGGCCTTGGGAAAGGAATCAAACACTTGAGCCCTAAGATCTTCCCTCCTTTTCCCTTGGCTTTAGTGATGCTGAGCCCAAGGTGAACATGATGATATATCATGACAGAGGTATCTGAAGTTTGCTTTCAGACCCTGTGGTGCAAACTGTTTTTCCATGAAAACAGATATCAGTTTAAAAATCAATATTCTAAGGAAATACATTTCTGACTGCAATTCAAAATCAGGGCTGCAGCATGTTCTAAGGTTAAGAGTACATTTTAAAGTCAGTAGGGATAGGTCTGAATAACAGTGATGTTTGGGAGCTTACTTGTCTTAGAATGTGGGTCCCAGTGTTACCTGGAATTAGGGTGGAAGGCCTGGGGCACATTTCTTGGAGTGGAAATACCGATGCTCTCCAGCAAACTCCTGCAGTTCAAGAAAGATTGACCTGACAGCCTCAGTCATATTTTCTGTACACTGTTGAAGTAATTCCTGACTTGGGGGATAAAGCAGTTTATGTACAGATAAAAATGTATCTGAACTGTGAGCTCACTGAAGACATCGCCTGTGTCTCACATCTGATCTAAGTGGTAAGAGCTACAGCAAAACCAACCTTCGTTGTCTGTTTAATATTCATCAGGCACATCAATGAGCCCTCAGCATGTGTTATGTACTTTGCAGCAGTTGGGTGAGCTAGCTCTTGTCACTATTATCACTTCATAAGTGAAAATACCTGCTGGAGCTAGTATTAAGTAATATAGCCTTTGAGGTGAAGTTGGAGGAATGGAATGATGGCAGCAGGATGTATTTTTTGAGTTCCTTTTTTAATGAAATTAAAACTTCAGAATAGTAGCACAAGAGCTTTAAAGTAAGCATTGGATCTTATCAGTGCCAGCCTGTGCTGTTACCTGGGTTGGACAACTATGAAACTGGCTCTGGAGCCCAGTTATCATGACTCATAAATGAATTTCTCTTCAATTTTTTTCTGTATCCCTAAAGACTGTCTTTATTGCAGTTCTGATTCTTGCTTTCCTTCCCTGTTCTTCCTTCTTCTCTACCACCTTTTGACTTCTTTCTCTCATTTCTTGCACATTTATTCATCTACGCTATTTGGGAAACAGCAGTCTATTAGGGATTGAATTCAAGGCCTTTGCATTGGGCTGGCTTGACCCCTTCTGCAAATTTATTATATTGTTTCAGGATTTTGCTAAATTGCCCAGGCTGGATTTGAACTTGAGATCTTACTGCCTTAGCTTTCCAGAGTGCTGGGATTACAGGCATGCTCCACCATGCCTAGCTCACATATTTTTATTAATATTTCTAGTGTCCAAGTCCAACATAGAAGAGACAGGAAGCACTTGTCTTGAAGCAAAATACATTAGTTTACTTTATCAGCCACAAGGCATACATCAAAACTTGTAGTCTCAAGCAGGCAATTTCCTTCTTAGAACTGAAGACAAAAACAGATATTTATGAAATAATTATGTTGCAAATATTCTTTTTTTTCTTGGTGGAACTGGGGATTGAACTCAGGACCTTGTGCTTGCCAGGCAAGCGTTTATTCTGCTGAACCATCTCCCTGACCTCAAAAGACATTCTTTCTTCACAGAAAAGCAGAGCCCACCTAGTATTGGTTTGGAAACCTTGAAAAAAACTTTGTGCTCTAATCTGTATAACCCTAATCTTTTAAAGTAAACCATACAGGAATCTGAAGAATCTTGGAGCATGAATTTAGAGGTAGCAGTTTTTGTCCTTCCATAACCAGGGAAAAATGTGTTCTGTTCTAAGTGTCCTCTAATAAATATGGGTTTGTATGTGGACTCAAGCACAGAAGCCTTCAGAAGATGGGGAGGAGTTATACATTGGCTTCCAGGAGACAATTGAAAACCAAGAATAGAAATATCTGGCAACAGATGACTCCACAAAAGGAATTGCTACCAAGATTATTAGAAAGTAGAAACCTGGTAAATTCTGAAGTTAGTTGATCTTCTGAATTTGTTCAAATGTGGGGCTGTGAGATAGCTCAGAGGTTTAAGAGCCAGCCTAGGCAAGTGCAAAACCCTAGTTTGATTCATGTTATAACATGCCCTGCCATCCTTGTCCCAGGCACACTGAGCAGTCCACTAAGAAGGGGCATGATGGTGCACACCTGTAATCCCAGTGCTAGGGAGGCTGAAAATAGTAGGATCACCAGCAGTCTAAGGTTCTTAGTGAGACCCTGTAACAAACACAGAAAATTAAAAAAAAATCCAATTTATCTGATTAATTCACACAATGTATTTTTTCAGCTCTCTTTCTCACCCTCTTCTGTAACTTATTTCTGGTATTCATGCTTACACCAATTGTCATCTCTGTGCATCTGCCCTCTGTGCCCACCTGGCAACTCCATCTCTTATAAAGTATATCTTCTGCCCCTGTTTTCCTATACATCCTTCTCAATCTTCTTTCACTATTGCTCTCTCCTATACAGGTTTGTTATTACAAGCACCCATTTGTCTTTTTGTTTGTCTGTAAGCAATGCCATTTATTTCTACATCATTATTTCATTACACTAATGGCTTGTTCTTCTGATCATCTTGGAATTTTCCAAAGTGGAAAAGGTAAGATTAAAATGTGCATGCCATTCACTGTTAGGAAAAGAGGCTGTGTAATAAATCAAAACAGATATTTCTACCTTCACAACTTTTGAAGCAACAGAAACAGAAGCAGCAGCAGCATTTTGCCTATAAAGTGTTTATTCTCTTCTAGACCTCACTGTACCTTTGTGAGTTTATATTTGAATACTACAAGGCTTCTTTTCCACTTTATTTGAAGATAGTGAAGTGATGGTGATTGAATCTTCTTATTCCATTTCAGGGATACTGTGGGTGATAGCAACTGTGGCCCAGATAAACATATAACTGGAAAATGTTTTCTATTTTTATAACTATGGCTTAATACTCTCATACATTGTAAATGGAATGGAGTGATGTGCTTTTCTGTACTTTATGATGTGTAATAACTTTCATATCAGTTACAGGGTCTCAAAACCTCCAGGAAGACATCTGTAAAACAGTGTTATATGAATCTTAGCATTATTTGCTCATATTTTAATTTTATTTTTAGTTCTCTTTGGTTAACAAAACTCTCATTGGACTTGTTTGCTCTCAACAAGTTAAGAATCACTGTCATAAATTTTCAGAAGGAGCAGAGGGAAGACAGCAAGAATGAGAGGAGCAGGGCAGAAAGCAAAGAAGCATGCTTATTCTATAAATGAATTAGAAATAAGGAAGCTTTCAGAAGAAACAACTAATCTATCACTCAATGTTTCCCTCCTTTGTCAGATACAAAAGTTACATTTCTTGTTATATAGGTCTTACTTTAACTTTGTCTTAACCATCCAGCAGGAAAGTATAATAATGAGGTATGAAAAGTAAAGCCATATTAATATGCTGAGCTGTAAGGGGCTCAAATCAACAACTTCTGATATTGCCAGTCTTGTGGATAACGCACTACTGTTATGGACTGCTGGAGTGTATTGGATTGTTTTTGCTGAATTCATGCACCTACAATATTTAAATGGCAATGGAATACCCATCTCTAACAAAACAGAACAAAAAAGGGGGATACAAATGGACTATTTTATACCTGTATATACAAAATAGTTAAGGCTACAGCTACTTTCTCTTAATGTAATGAGAAGAAAGATTTGTACTAATACTGTTTGGACAGGACATCGTGTCTTAATCTTTTACTATGGATAACCACTCAGAAGACAACAATGGGCAATGTATTAATTTATTGAAACTGTCCTAATAATCAATTTTGAAACTGTTTCATTGCTATTTGTTTCTCAATAAAATTATTAAAAATGAAAAGCATAATAATGTGATTTTATATCTTTTAACCTAGTGATAAACAATATTATTCTAAATTAGAAGTCTGAAAAAATAGAGGACAGGAAGAAGCAGACGAGTTTTTCAATTATGTATACCTTAGTAAGTGATAACCCTGTGTGGGAGGATTAGGAGGAGGTACAGATTTTAAAATGTATTATTACTTTTATTTTAGCATTACGCTATGAGTAATGGTTTTGAACCCGTTACTAGTTTCTTAAAACTTTGCAAGTGGAAAGAATGAATTGTACTAGCTTTATGGTCATGATCAAATATTCTAGAGAGACACATGTTTGAGATTTCAATTTGACACAAAACACTTTCCATTTCAGTCGCTGGGAGTCTTTGGTTACTAATGTGAGCACACTCTATTTGCAAAATACTTTGACTTCTCATTCTATGCAGAGCTGAGCATCATGGAATATGCAGAAAGCTCTAAGATCTTGATGAAATCATGATAAGGCACACAATCGGCACATGTAAAATAACCCAGTGTAGGATAAGGTGGGGTCTGTTTTACTGTTTGCTAAGTATAAAATTCAAAGAGGATAGATCTTTTCATTTTCCTTTCAGTCCTTTAGTTAGTCTAATTCTTACACACTTGGTCCTTTTTCTTTCTTTCTAATGTGGTATAAGATGCTATTTAATTTTGTTCTTCCATAACTAATATTTTTCATGTGTATGCTTTAATCATTTTTTATATGTTTTGGACAATTTCATTATTGTGTATCTTGGTATGATTTTATTTAAATTTCTTGTGCAAAGGGCTCATTTTTCTTGGAAATGTGATATTATAAGTTGAACTAAATTCAGAAATTTTAAATCTTCAACTATTTATTGCCTTCTTTCTTCTTTGAGAATTCTAATTATATGAATATAAAAAAAGAAAGAAAGGAGCAGTTAATGCTAACAATTTTTGTTTTTACTCTGATTTTTTTCCTCTATTGAATTTCTTATAACTTCTTAGTTATTTTTTTTAAACTTATACATTTGTATCTGGTAATCTGAAAAACTAATTTGCACTAGCATCATGCAATATAGCAACCATTGTTGGAGTCCTATTACTTTGATTAAGGAAGTCTTGAATGCTGTTTTCTGCTATCACTGTTTTGCATTCTTTAAAAATAATAATAAAAAGTAAAAAAAAAAGAATTTGAACACCCCACATGGGCTAGGCATCTATTGTTAAGGTTTTCAGATGAGAGGCCTGGGAGATAGCTCAGTGGGGGCCGGAGAGATGGCTCAGTGGAATAAGCATTTCCCTGCCAAGCACAAGGGCCGCAGTTCAATCCTCAATTCAGACAAAGAAAAAAAAAGAAGATCTTCAAATCAGGCAAGTTTTGTCTTTGAAATACAGTTACACAGTTTGCAAGATTTTATTATAATAATAGTGATATGTACTTGCTGTGTTGCTAGGCACTTATCTAGGTATTAGCTTATTTAATATTATTACATGTTTATAAGATGTGGTTAATATTTTCCTTTTATGGTGGAGGTAAGTAAATGTGGAAGGAAGAAGTTGGCCAATGCGATGTAGCCAGAGCATTCCAATACAATTAGAAGTTAGACTTCTACTTTTGTAAATATAGTGCAGAGCTAGTGCATCAATCAGAAGGCATCTACTGAGGCTATCCACTTGTCTATGAATTTTTCAAGAACACAGATGTTTTCTTTATCCTCTTATGGAACAGTTTGCTGGAAACCTGTGCTATAAATGTTATTGCATAAATGCTTTAAACAATATGCAAAATAGAGAAGAAAGCATTCCTACCTTACAGATATTTAGGCTAATTACCAAAGTAACTCTGCCTTATATTTAAGAAAATATTTTTCTCAAAATTTAGAAATGACAGAATTATGAGTAATATTTAATAGAGTAAATCAATAATTATTTGATACCTCAGGAAAATATACTAATATTTGACTATGACATTCACTGATTTCATAGACCATGACACTGTCAAGTTATCTTTCCTTACAAGTTTTAGTTTAGTTGGAATAATGAAACCTAACTAGATTATGGTTTATTGTCCTATAGGACATTAATCAGTTCTCCTAACAATCTGATTCTAACACTGATTTTTTTAAAAATCTGTGTGTTTATTTTTAAAATTTGATGTTTCTTAAATATCAGCATATCACATTGGGACAACTTAACTTGTACTGGTTGCATGATAATAAATCAACAAATCTGCATCATGTATTCATTCTGTATTTGTGTGAGACTTTTTTTACAAGAATTAAATTATATTTGTGTACCTTCCCTATCAGAATATGATACAAAATAGAGAGTATATTATTTGGCTTTATAATAAGTATAGCTAACAATTGTGTAGGCATTTCTAAAAATATATATTCTATGGATTATCTATTAAAGTTTTTCAATGAGCTTATAAAATTATTATTACTTTTCCTGCTTGGAAATGGAAAAGCCATTCATGGTGCATGTTTATAATCCCAGCACTCAGGAGGTTGAGGTAGGAATATTTCCACAAATTTGAGGCTGACTTGGTCTACATAGTGAGTTCAAAAGCAGCCTGAACTACATGATGAGTCCCTGTCTCATGAAAAAGTGGAAAAACTGAGGAAAAAAGAGAGTAAGTGATCTTAAGGTCACACAGATGATATCAGAGAAGTCTGGAGCGATATGAAATTCAATAGACTGATTTTAGATACTGTCTTTATTCTCACCCCCCACATTGCTACTAAAATGTCAACACCTTGACTCTAATATTGTTTAATATATTAAGAACTAGATAGCAGGGCAAATAATGAAAACTACTACTTGTTGAATGTCTATCATGAGTCAGATATTCTGGTAAGTACATTATATAAAATATCTCAGGTAAGCAATGTGCTACATTATGGTGTTATTTTCATTGTATTTGCCTAAGAAGGAGACTAGGACTTAGAAACATTAAGGGCCTTATCTCATTGCTGGGCTCAAAGATAGTCTGTATGACACAAAGACCATCTTCTTATACGCTTTCTCTTAACTTTTATTTAATTCTGTGAAACCCAAATATTGTCTAAGCATATTTTCAAGTATTTCATATTGTTAGATCTGGTCTTTCCAGTAGTGTTCAACAGGGTTCATACAAAGAGTCTTCACACTAGCAGAGATTGATGTAGGGTCACCATGGTGGTGAACATGCTTGTAAAAGTTTATCACAAATTCTGGATTAAAAAAAATACTCATTGCTAACCTAGAACTTTAGTCATATGTAATAGAAAATATAAGTGAATGTTTGGAGAACATTATCAGGCAATGAACAAATATCCAAAGCAGAATAATTTTGTACAAGTTAATGTGTGAGAACTGCTGATACACATCCCTATGTGAAAGAGTGGACAATTACAGAAGCAATGAGCAGTGCTCTCTATTGTGAGGAATCTTTTTCTGCCTCTACATCATAGGCAAGCACACATGCATACTGTCTCACTCCTTGCATAATTTACTCGAACTTACACTTGTACTATTATCCTCTATGTTCATGAATTTTCCTGACATATATTCACTCTTTTTACATCTTCCACTTATTTATATCTTTTGCACCCTTCTAGACTTTACTCAAAGCTGTTATCTATGCAAATTTCCCTAGAAACTGCATCCCCCAATCATCTTCCTACATCTTTAAATTATAGAAATATCGATTTTCAATTTCTTTAAAACCCCTTTCGTGTGTATATTATTAAAGTGCAGATTGTTAAACTCCTCCCTAAAAGATTATGAATCAGTGGGCAGAGAAGTTATTTCAAACTTACTTCAAATGCAGACTTCTTGCATATAGCTGACCTTAAGACTAGATTTTGAGGGAGTTTCTGAGATTCCAGGATTCAAAGTACGAGAGTCTCAGGACTTATATTTTTTTTGTTCTCACCTGTATTTGCCTGCTCTGTGCACACAATTTTCATCAAACACAAGCAAGATATTAGTTAGATAAGAAAGACAAACCTAGAGAGGCATAAGGGACAGGGAAGTTTCTCTGCTTTGCAGTTTAAAGTAATTTTGAGAATGGTAAAGAATAAGAAAGAAAATAACAATGTACAGAAAAGCTAGAGGAAAATAGATGATATATATATATATGTGTGTATATATATATATATATATATATATATATATATATATATATATATAGAGAGAGAGAGAGAGAGAGACATGCAGACAGACAGACAGACAGACAGAAGAAAAGGGAAATAAGTTGATTTTAGTGCTGGGACAATGGTGAATTGTGAGACCCTGGGGGGCCAAAAAAGACAATAGTATTGAAAAATACTATTGTGCATTTTGGTGTGGGCTCTTTTAATGATCTTGAAAAAGACAGATACAAAATAAAACTGTCAACAAACTGAATGTTTCTGATTCTCCCATTCATATGTGATGGTATTTGAAAGAGACCTTTGGAAAGTGGTTTAACTCACAAAGGTGGGGACCTTACCCAGTCCTTACAAAAGAGAACCCAGAGAACTATCCTTACCTTTAAGACACCATGTATATAAATGACTGGTTACAGAGTCAGAAAATACCTTGATTTTGAACTTTGCAGTCTCCAAAACTAGAACATGTAAGTGCTTGTATTGTATAAGCCATCCTGTCCATGGCATTTTTGAGTGGGCTAAGATAAGATTTCTTAATTTTGTCTGCTCCTATACTGCTAAAAGATTCTCAAAGGCTATTATGTACAGAGACTGTACAGAGGGCTCCAGAATATACTGAAGTTACAGAAGAAATTAGATTGTTCTCAAAGTGCTCACTCCCTGCTTGTGGTGATAAAGCACAAGTGCACCTGTACTGAGAGGTGCGGGTAGTCGCCTTGCAATGCAGACTGCTGCTAGGGAGCAGCACAGTGGGGCAGGGAAGCTCCAGTGTCTTCTCAGCCTTACTCTTCTTTGATCTTCACAGGGTGACTGTTGTCAGATTTATTAAGTGGTAAGATAATTGTCTTGCAGAGAGGGACCATGTCTTATTCTTTGTCACATCCTACTGGCCCAGGAGGGTGCCCTGACATCTGCTTTCATAAAATGATTGCTGAATCTGTCTCAACTAATGTGAAGCAGAACTTTTGACAAACCTTTAGGTCTTGTTTTGCTCACTTTACATAAAAAGGAAACTAGGACAGTTTTGTGTACAGATTGAAAGTTTTCTAATGTTATAAAGAATAACACAGAGCCGTATTTACAGTATTTGCTAAAATGGCCCTGAATTCCTTGAGAAGGTGTGGGAAAGACCCTCTTAGTGGGCGGAAGCAGACTCCACAACAGTTGCCTTGAATACTCCTTTTCACAGTTTTCAACAAAGAAAATGTACATCACGTAAATAAAAAAAAAATACATTGGATGACACTTTCATCATTTCAATTAAGAAAGATGATTCTCAAAGGAGGAAAAGAGAGCAAAATGAAAATGAAGACGCATTCCCAAGCATCAGTTCTTACCCAGGGCACGCTGTGCACACAGCCTTCGAGTCACCTTAATTCATCTCTGTCTGTTACTCTGATTCAGATGATAGAGTATCTCAGTTAAATTGAAACTGAGTTAGCTTGACAACCAAAGAGTGCCATTGTTACTGGCTGAAAGCAATTAATCTTGCTATGATAAATTCTTTTTTAATGGGGGAATTTGTTATTATCTCTGGTATTTTTGATTTGGTGACTTTCTAACAGTGCCAGTATTTCAATTAAGTATGAAAGACAAAACTGCCTTGCACTCCTGTTCTTATCAAGAGAAGATTCCTAAAGAGCTTGCTGTCCTAGTCTGCCAATATGCAATGGAAAATAAACAGAATGAAGAACACAATAAATTATGATTGCAATGTGATAATTATGTCTGAGGTTTTTATCAGCTGATAAGCTTGCATGCAATATGAAATATACTGTACCTGAGCATGAGTTGGACATTTAAACCAACTAGATATAAGACCCAGATAACTGATGCCATCTTAATCAGCAGATGCTCTCCTTTGGGAGTGTGCTATATAATTAGTGCCTTTGTACCCAGAAATTCAATGATGCATTCTTTGTTTAGGCACAATGATTGCCAAACTTGGCTGAAAACTGTTATCCCATAAGGACCTTTAAGAAAAATACTGTTGCTCTCAAGAGATTTCTATTTAATTGGTTTGCAGTGAAGTTAGGCAATGAGATTTGTTTTTTAAATTCAGGTGATTTTATTGGAAGGACCTGTATTCTAACTGAGTGATTACCTATATTTACACATGTTGAGCAGTCAACTCTGAGGAGTAGAATGAAAGGTGTTATTTCAGAAAGTCCTCACTTTGATGTGATGATGAGTAAGTTGCTTTTTGTAAATCAACTGGATACACTGGTAGTGGCTACCTGGAGTCTGATATTGAAAAGATATTGTAGCCTTAGGTGGCCTATAATTAAATTTAATTGTGTTTAGCAAAATATCACAGTTCATAAGTATATTATCATACTCATCTTCTACCCTAGTTTTTTAAATAAAATCTATTTGTTCTGATTATTTTACTTACTCTTTTTCTCTATCTTTACATTGTCTGTCTTCATTATGTATGAGTATAGAACACTGATTAAAAGATCTTCCTTCAGACTTGAGCAGTTGAGAATTGTGTTTCATGACCTTTGTATCCCCAGAAAAAATACTGCACAATACTGCAGTGGAAATACTCATGCCACCGTAAGTAGTGAATATATTTGGAGGGTAAAACAAAGGCAAGTTAAAAGCCAAAAAGAAACAACAATCCTGGTCTTCAAGGATTTAAAATATGAGTGGCAGGTGCCACTCTAAAGTTGAACAGACAATTTAACTTCTTTTTTAGCTATTTTTATTCCTCTCTCTTTTTTTTTTTTCACCCTCTTTCATCTGTTCTTCTCTTTCTTGGGTCTCTTCATTAGCAGCTATCTTAACTTTGTCGTCAGGTGCTTTCTCAGTAGCCCTCTTGTCTACTTTGGTTTCAACCCCATCTCCAGCTGCCTTAGACTCTTCTACAGGCAGCTTCATCTCCTCCTGGCTAGGTACCAACTCTGCCCTGACCTCCTCTTCTAGATCTAAATCACCTTTCGTTTCTGCAGAAG